>VVAS01047820.1:0-11390 GCA_015103295.1 Ptychochromis oligacanthus
GCAGGGATAGGGTGAGATGGAGGCAGATGATCCGCTGTGGAGACCCCTAAAGGGAGCAGCCGGAAGAAGAAGAAGAAGAAGAAGATTGCAGTTGGTTCAAAATGCTGCTGCAGGAGTCCTGACAGGTACATGGAAACATGATCACATTTCACCTGTTCTTAAATCGTTGCACTGGCTTCCTGCAAATTTTAAAAGATTGTTGCTCACATATAAGTGCCTACATGGGCTCGCTCCAGGTTATGTATGAGGTCCTCACAGGTTCAGGACTACAAAGAGTGACGACAGGAAGGTGATTATTGTAAATTCTGCTCTCTTGTTCTGTGATGGACGCAGCAGAACCTGGAACCTACACTACCCACAATGCACATGGAGCCCTGACAGCTGGGTGGGGGATTGGAGTGTTTGTCAGAGATGAAGCTACAGAGCAGCCTTTAATATCACTTCTTTCTAACTCCACACACCTCCATCCAGGCACCTGCAGAAGCACCTGTCACATCCTGTGTAACAACCCACCAAGTCCACCTTTGATCTTCTACTCACATGCGTGCAGGGAGAAGTGTTTGCGCTCCGAGGATCCTGACGTTCCAGCGGCCGACGGGAGCGGGGAGGCCACAGACGACCCCAGAGAGCCGACCGCGGGACGAACTG
Organism: Ptychochromis oligacanthus; assembly: GCA_015103295.1. Lineage (NCBI taxonomy): Eukaryota > Metazoa > Chordata > Actinopteri > Cichliformes > Cichlidae > Ptychochromis > Ptychochromis oligacanthus. The sequence goes on from VVAS01047820.1 coordinate 649, forward strand.
TGGAGGCCACGGCAGCCGAGGAGCTGGAGGAGTCTCCTCCTTCTCCTAGGAGGTGTTGGATGGAGCGGAGCTGGAAACAGGGATCAGACAGCAGGACGGAGGCAGCTCGAGATACCCTGAGAGGAGAAGGGTGAGGGGAGAGGAGGAAAGAGCACATGCTGTGGTCAGACCTTCTGCACAAAGCAAATCCAGCATCTTTAGTTTCATGTCAGAGCCTAAAACAGGAGATAGAATGATGTTTCAGCGCTCAGACCTCTATTTAAGTGCTTTTAACAGCTCCTCCATTCATGTTTTAACTACAGAGAGCAGATCTTTACCCACAACAGCTTTAAAGAAGCCTAAAGTAGACCTTTCATAACTTCTCCAAAACTGACTGAAGATGCAGTTCAGTCAGGTTTCACACTAACCACAGAAATGCCGCTCCTCAGGTTATAACGGCAGCAGAGAAATGAGGGAGCACTTTCTCACTTCCCGTTCCCTCATTTCGAGGTCGGTGGGTTTCTGTTCGATGTCTGAAATAACGTCTGTTTTCAACACGAGCTTCAGACACACAGAGCTTTCTTTCTCCGACATAAAGAAATCTGAATCACAAAGCTGCTAACAAGCAGCTAAATGAGATCACAGAAGCTGTCAAGGACATTCCATGTCCTCACGCTGGACACGGGAACTTAGAGATGGAAGTTACGTGACGGTCATGAAGTAGGGTGTTTATAGCCTGATTAGCGGCTGCTTTTATGCTTCAAAAATCCTAAAAGTGGCATTAGTTTGTGGAACAAAATATTTCAGTATCATAAACATGAATTTCCTACAGAGATCATTTTCTGTGATGATCTATAAGCCTGAGGAACGTCGTCCTTTGTGTTGAGAGGACCACAGTGAACTTTGTGTTGGCCTACAAAGAGAAAAAAAGGTCATCCCTTGATTGTGTTATCTGGTTTATGACCATATCAGGGTTTTTCCTGCCTCAGAATGGGGCGTCACTGTGTACATCAGCAGGTTTGGTTCCTGCACAGTAAATGTAGAGTAAAGTAAAAGAGAAGGAGCTTAGAGTTTGAATCTGAGTGTGTTACATCATCAGATAGAAACGAATGCATTTTCCCTTTTATTTCGAGCTATTATCAGATTATCAGTAATTACTGCTTTGCTTGGGTGAATTAAACCTTACTGAAAGTTTTACTGCACAGCAGGTAATTTTCTTTTGACTCAGGCTGAAACCAAGTATTTGTCTGCATTTCTCACGTCACTGAGCAGTGCTGTGATTTCATGAAGTGTTTTAAATGTGTTTAAAAAGAACAAAACCGAAGAGGAATGACTTATTATCATCCAACACGACGTTTCCTCCAACCAGCTGTGAGCATCAGTATGATGAATAAAGTGCAGCAGTTTAATGTCCGTGACGTAGAGGAGCAGAAACCAGCGTTGGTACCCTGGATGTTTGATCTGTTTCTGATGATTCAGGGTTTCCTTTGTACCCACATGTGATGCCAGGATCATCTCCTAGCTGTGACTCCTTCTGTGTCAAACCGATTCTAACAGAGCTGAAACGTGTCAATCAGCCCTGAAAACCTCACAGAAAAACCTTTACACTATTCAAGTGTAGAAACCATGACGTCTTCCTGAGTGTACGCTGGGACCAACACTGATGTGAGTCTGTTAATCAATAATATGTGTTCTTTATTAAAAACTTTATGCTGCCGTTATGACTGATGTCCTTATTTGCTGTGTTTATGGCTGCGAGTGTTCAGGTTGCTGTGAGAGGAATCATTTGATCTTCTGTGAAGTAAAGAAATCTTTAGGCTATAATCCATCCACTGGTGAACGTGACCACATATAAAGGTGATGTGCAGGAGCCGGTTTGTCTGTCTGGTCCTTCATCACAGCTCTTCGCTCTAATGAAACTCCCTCCTCTCCTCTCTGAGCTGCTCTCCCCTGCGGCGCCACTCAATCCAGTCTCCCTGCATCAATCTTTTATAGCGAGGCTTTCCACAGCAGCCCACTCCCACTCGCCCTCTCTGTTCCACATCTAATCTCCTGCAGCACGTTCGCACTCTGCTCTCAGCTTTATGGCCCATTCCTACTGATCATCACATTCAACACGTAAAATCCTGAACGAATTAGAAACTGCTGCAGCCAGTCACACTGATCCTTTCTGGAAGTGAAATCAAATGATATCTGTGTTTGAGCTCGATAAAACGTACAATAGCAAAGATTCACGAGACGTCTTCATATTAAGTTACAAACAGCGCTCACTTTAAAGTGTAATTTTACTCCCCAAAAACTGTACCAGCATCATCCATCGGATGGGCTCTATGCAAAAATGTAAAAACATGATGGGACACGAAGAAGACAAGAAAGAGAGCAACACAGACGCATAAAACAGCAAAAAGATGCAAACAGACCACAAAGAGTCAGAAACACTCTGCAAAGGAAAGAGAAGGAAACAACAAGAAATACACACTAAAACGAAGATTAATATTCATCGTAAATGTTCCACAAAACAAATGCAGATTTAAAGTTTGGTTTGCAGTTCAGTCTTTAATTTATTCTTTGAAGGACACTGAAACTTTGAAGATGAGTTTTTTGCAGCCAAACTGTTGTTATAAAAACTGGGCAAAATGAAATTTTGGCGCTTTGTTCTAATTCACCTCACTGAGCACCATAATCATGATTACATCCACCGCGTGGCAATGATGTCATTCCAGGATCTGAAACAGGAAGCACCAAGTCACTGCAGTTCCTCTGGTGTCCAGCAGAGGCTCCAGCAGTGAGTCAGTCCCCATAGACTCTCATGTTCCTGGACCTCTGGACCGTGTTTGTGCTGTTGGAGCCTTTTGGAGCATTTTTAATGCAATTATCTGACCAATAATATGGCTGCTGTGCGGTTAATTGCACTAACAGACCGTCCAAGAAGTCTGAGATCCAGTTTTGGTGCTCAGTGAAATTCTAGGATTTGATTGGATGTTACTGAGCGCTGATTAGCAGGTATCTGAGTCTGTGTGATGCTCCCGTACAGTTTGTGGATGCAGCTTTGCAGTCCACCCTCTCATCCACATATGGTCACTTCTGGCTCCAAAAATGCTAAAATTTAGACTTCAAAATGCAGAGTCAAGAAACCAACAGGTGACATCACAGTGCTTCCATCGAAAATTATGAAACCAAAAATCCATTTTAAAAACAGCAGCTTCCAGTGACACTTTGTTAGACTGACCTGTGTGTTGTACCTTCAGACTGATATGGGGATGAAGCAATTTACTCTTTATATAAAATACTGGGGTTTAAATCGCTCAGTTCTTCTCTCCCGTGTCTGGATGCAGATGTTTACTTGTCGCTCAGCGGTCGCCCGGGTCCTTCACAGGATGAACCCTGAGGGAGCGCCGTGGAAACACGGTGACATTTTCCTGTAAAATCTCCTCTGACCTTATCATTACAGCCTCCCTGACACTTCGCTCAGAGACTCTTCTCGTCACATGGACCTTACCTCTTCTCTGTCTCTCTGAACAAAGCAATCAGCAGCCGGATGCAAACAGAGGCAGAAGAAAGAAGATCCTGTAAGCCGCGGTGACCGACATGATTGTGAAGAAGAGCAGCGTGAGTCACAGCGTTCAGCCTGAAAATGTCGCCGGCTGTGTTTCCAGTCCACACGAGTCCATTGTGTTCCCTCGTTAATAATAAACCAACAAAAGGGCAATGTGTTTAGACTGATGAGGTGAATTATACAGGGACAGCGTGAACATCACTGAAACAGGAACACGAAGAAAAACAGGATGTTTGGGAAAGGCCTCAGACAAAAGATGATCCCAGAGATTCCTGGTTTCATGAAATGATTGATGACCCCGGCAACGTCAGTGAGCGCCTTTACTCTGCAGCTGTGCTCTCACACGTCATCATACAGTCACAACACGAGTCTACTCCTTCATGTTTCAGACACAGAGTTCCCCTCCTTATTTTCATTTAGCTGAAATGATTCTTCAGCAGATCGGCCTCACAGCTACTGAATTCATGTCTGTGTACACAAACTGAAGATTTTCCTCTTTTAAAGGCTGAAAAAGTCCACATTCAGAGGCCGGAAAGGGTTCACTGTGCTGTAAATCACACTGCCACCCACGCCAGAGGCAGCAGTTTGAGTCCCACACGAAACTGACTTTAAGTTTCAATCTTCTTCTTCTTCTTCTTCTTATTATTATTATATAGCTTTAGGCATTAAAAACTACTCGGTTAGTTTTAGGTGTTATGATCCGTGGTCATGTGTGTGTGGGTGTATGCACCTCCTCCCCTCCCTCCAAGATGTGTGTATGGGTGTGTGTGTGTCTGTGTGTGTGTGTGTTGGCTGTTGAGACAGGTGGAGACTGCTGATTGGCTGGTTTGAATAAGTTCCTGAGTCCGGACTGGATGATTGGATGGACAGCAGCCTCCTAACCTCCAGCTGACAGCCACCTCGCCGCTCTCCTCGTCTCCTCTACACCCCGCAGTCAGCCGGTTGAGAGCAGCTTTGAGTGTTTGTGTGAGAACCCTGAACTGAAGTCCGTCAGTGAATTGCATTGCATAAAATTGTAAATACTTGTCTACTGTACTTACTGAGCACTGCAGCAGTGAAGTAGGAGTGAGAAGCCCTTTTTGCTGAAACCCTTTTTCTCTTGTTCTTTTTTTGTCCTGTCTCCCTCTCCTCTCTTCTGTTTCTCCTCAGCCCCAACCGGTCGCGGCAGATGGCTGCCCCTCCCTGAGCCTGGTTCTGCCGGAGGTTTCTTCCTGTTAAAAGGGAGTTTTTCCTTCCCACTGTCGCTAAGTGCTTGCTCATAGGGGGTCGTCTGATTGTTGGGGTTCTGTCCATTATTAGGGTCTTTACTCTAACACATAAAGCGCCATGAGGCGACTGTTGTTGTGATTTGGTGCTATATAAATAAAGTTGAATTTAATTAATGTAATTAATATACACCGATCCCAATGTTATAGCTATCATTTTGACATTTTTTATTTCATTTTATTTATTTACTTTCATGGTGATAAAGACTAATAAATTTAAATACTGAAGGAAATATAAACTTGACAAGAAAAAGATTTTTTGACTTTAGACTTTTACTAACCGGAAAATAAAAATGTCCCGACTGCTGTGATGGAGCTCAGGGCTCCTGAACTTGAGGCCCTCCGCTGTGTAACTGTAGAAACTGCGACTGTACCACAGCTCATCTGTGTTTGTTAAAAAATAGATTATGATTCACTTCCGTGTCCTGACTGATCCTCTAGCTGGAAACCCAGTGCTCATCAGCAGTGATGATTCTCCACATGAAAGTTTGTGTGTCCATGGTGACATGCAGGTTTTCATACAGAGAGCAGGCCACAGGTGCATAAGGACACAACCTCAAAGGGGAGATTGGCAAATTTAGCTTCTTATGTGCGACGCTGCAGAATTCTTTGACCTCAGTTTGTATGAATGCAAACTTGACCAAAACTTCTGAACTGATGAAGACGTTATTGTAGGCAAAACAAACTTACTTAAAAATCAGTTGAACTGGAGTCACAGGGAATGCTGCTTTGGATCTACACACTCTCCTCCTGTCACAGAAAGTGTCTTTGTGACAGGTGCAACTCTGCACAAAAGTGTTGTGTTAAGTCCCCATAATGAAGCTGATGGAGAGTGTGGATTTCAGCTGAGGGAGCCTGTGATGCTCTGCAGCGTCCTTCCTGTCAGCTGCGAGGTAAAGAAACAGAAAGCAAAGACTCTGCTGCTCGTGTTTTCCTGCAGTGGATCGATGAGCTGCTTTAGAGGTGATCCAAGAAACAGATACAGGGTCTGCAGAGCCAGACAGAAACTTATCTGCACCGTCAGACCTTTCTCTGCCTCACAAACACACACAAACAGGAAACACACACATCACTTTGAGGAAAGTACTCTCTCTGGATATCTGGGGCTGATTAGGTTAATCAGACTCTTCTTTAACTTTAATCTCACATTATTTTTCTTTCCTGCAGTGTGTGTGTGTGTGTGTGTGTAGATTCCATGTTTGCTGACTCAGTAATCAATGAAGCAGGCTGTGGGAAGAAATTCGGCCTTTTAAAAGAAGCGTAGATAGTATCTCGCTGGCAGGTGACTGAGTCAGACAGATGGTATCTTCCTGCTGTGATTCTGGTCTGTTTCAAAGTTTTGTCAATGATGAAAAACAGCAAATGCATCCAATTTCAGAAGAAACCACAAAATTAAATGCAGAGCTACTTACCCGTAAAAAAGTGAATTCAAATTTACTGTATTTACTGTAGTTTACCCAAACTGTATATAAGTAAGCATGATAAAAGTCTTTCCTGCTCCATATTTAAAGCTAAATAACTTCTTATGTAGACACCACAGAGCCACAGACTTAAAGTGAAGAAGAATGTAATGTAAATGTAAATTACATTACAAACCACCAACTACACATGCGTCCCAGGCGATGGACTTCAAACAGAGTTCAAAGAAGTGTAAGAGGAATGACTCCAGCCGTCGGGTCTCCAGCTGTCCATGTCCACAGAGTATAATGAAGGCGGAGCCCAGACACCCCTCAGAGTGTGTCTGCTGCTTGTATCTGCAATCTTATTGTTTAGGAACGTAGATGGACTGGTAAATCAACGGCCTCACCTTCACACTCAGCTCTCCATCCACCACAAGAGACCATTACATTATCCACAACACTGCAGATGCTGCACCAACCCATCTGTCAGTCTTCTGCGCCACTCAGACTCACTCTTCATCAAAGGTGTTTCACACTCAGCTGCAAACCACGCCAATGCAGGCTGGAGGTCATTGCTCGATGAAGACAACAGGATCACATCATCTGCAAATAGCAAAGGTGAGATCCTAAGACCACCAACCCAACACCCTCCACCCCTCAGCTGTGCCGGTCCATAAAATTTATAAACCTCACAGCACCTCCTAAAGGTCACCCTGAGGGGTGCAGTCTCTGCTTTATCCAAGTCCTCAAAACACAAAGAGCTGGTCCACGTTTCCACGACAAAAAACACAGTGTTCTTCCTCCAAACCTTCATCTGATTAAAGGAGGGGAGGATGAGCAGTGTGAAGGTCTCTCTAGTCCCCTTCTTAAAAATAATCCAGAGATGCTGCCCCCGACTTCACGCAATGTTGTTAAGGCTTTTCAACCAGGACAGCTCCACATCATTTGCACCAACTGAACAGGTGTGGAAGGACCAAACTCAGTCTCATTCATCACCTGTTTTTTGTGTATTCTGCACAATATGTTACACAAAGTCTTTAGACTATTTTTCATGGTAGTGAAATTTATAAAACAGCGCAAAACATTTATGAAACAGTGCAACTAAGAAAATGTTCTCCATGGACCCAAAGTTCCATCACAGCTGAAAACTGAATGACAAAGAAGAAAGTAAAATGTAAGAGGAAAAAAGTTAAAGGACCAAATCACACTCTCCTTTCTGATAAACCCACAACTTCTGTCTCCACCACCACCCCTCCAGCCTCCTTATACAGACTCTGCAATTCTCTAAATATTAAAAACTGGCAGCCAGCATTGCTGTTTAATGCACCAATACGAAAATGGCATTATGTGACACAAAATATCTCATCAGTTATTGGACAGATCCAGACTTTCAGGTTCCATTCAGGACAAACTATAATATCTGTGGTGATTCTATAATTTTTAACGTAGCGCTGCCATCTGGTCAACAATATCTTAGGTCCAGGTCTTTGCACAACTAATGCGTCCAGATTTATCAAAACTGACTCATTCCTGTATTTTAAGCAAGAAGGGAATAACACTGGGAGCATGCAAAAGGTGCTGCAGCCCCTCAGGTAAAAGAAAAGCTGTGGCGACAGCTCTGCTGCTGTGCTCAGCCTGCAGCAATGAGCTCATCAACCAAAAGCTTTTGTTGTTTCACCCACTCACAGTAATGTACAGTAAAGCACATCAACACCAGCAGGTTGCTATTCATAAATCTGAATTTCTGGTTGCATCCAACCCCAGATACAACATTACATTACACATACCTAAACTCCAGAACAAGAGGAAGCAGCACTCAGACACTTTAATTAAGGAAAAGAAAGAAATAAAATCAAAAATAATCCAAAAATACATTACAACCCATAATTCATTACAAGTAAAAATCCTGAAATGCAAATATAAATTTATGTATATTTAATCAGGAAAATGTACTGAAAGCACTAAACGTAAAAGTACTTGAGGAAAAGTGGCCCCTGTGAGTGTCACAAAGGTAAAACCCTGATAGGTGAATAATACTGATCATTCAGTTATATCAGAACCCCGCCACGCCACTAAAAAATGCTCAGGAACAGCTGGGGGAGCCCAAAGCACTGACCCAGCCTCCAATGTCCCCAGCACTCAGTCTGATAGAGCATCGACAGGATGCAAACACAGAACCACCCGAAGGATCCAACATCCCGGTGTCCAATACTACAGAACACTACTAAAAGTCCAGTGACTGTGTTTATGTAGGCCTGATTATTTTTTAATATGGATTAATCTGATGATAAGGTCCTTTTACAACAGTATAAGGTATAAGGATCAGTGGGGACCGACTCCATGTGTAAGACAGTGCCTTAGTCAAAAGTACAACTGCAGGAGAACCACCTGAAGTCACAGCAGGCCACACACACACTGAGCAGAGGTGTGTTTGGACTCAGTCTGAACTTACCTGTCTCTGCTCTTCTCATCACCTCCTGCTGGAACAGACATCTTCATTTCTATTTCAGTGAAGTGCCCAGGTTCAGAGGAGCTCGGCCTCCCATCAGCTTCTGCTCTCAGTCAGTCACTTTGATCCACTGACACAGACAACCAGGTGAGACAGATCATTAAAGACACTGCTGGGTCTCACCTGACTGAACTTTGTCTGGTTTGATTTTCCTTTTCCTCACACTCTGCTTCACACTGACATCAGGTAACTCATCAAGGCACACCTGCTGCCTGCTTCTTCTTCTCCTTCTTCTCCAGCATGAGATGAGTGTGCTGCCACCTGCTGGAGAGTGTAAATGAGACTCATGAAAAGAAGAAATGGTGAAATGAACAGCTTCCCCATCTCCAACTAAACTCTCATCGAGATGTTTATCCAGAATTGAGAATAAAAGGCTAATTTTTGTAATTATCCTCTTCAGAATGTAATCAAAACTTTCACCACCAGGGGGCAGCATTGTACCAGTGGGTTTGTTTTGAAAATGTTTTCAGACCTGAAGTGCTGATCTTTAACCTTTTTTTCTTTTTACGGTTTACCCTGTTTCTTCAAGAGGCCCGGACCTAAGGGTTAAATGAAGGTTGAGCTGCTGCACCATCCTGTGGTACAGGCTGGTATTACACTAAAGTACAGCTCGGGCCAAGTTAGACTTCATTTGAGATCCTTCAACACCACACAGATGTTTTAGACATAAAGTCATAGGTTTTATTTCTTCAAACTGAACTGATAGCTTTAGTTCATTTTTTTACCTTTTTTTCTTTACCTTTACCTTTAATGGTGTGTCTAAAATGTTAGAGACACTTTACAATGTAATGTCGCCCAGCACATCAACACTACTATCCAGTGTCACCTTAACATTAAACACAAAGTAGAGTTATAAAATCTGAAACTGTAATCATGGTATGGCTGTTACAGTGGACTGCATTAAGTTTCACAGGTGTACCTAATAAAGTGGCTTTTGAACTTGAATTTTGCTCTTTTGATCATATTGCTGTTATTCTAAAGTCCTAATATTTGCAGATGTTGATGTTTGGCAATATCATCGTAAAAATGTCTTGAAAACTTTGATTCAGGCTCCTGACAGTACAGTTTAGTTTACTTTAGGTGTTTAAAATTTAGATTATTAAATCTTATTTGAATTTTAATTACATTTGAAACAACTGAAAAAGATTCAAATTGGAGACAAAAGTAGAGGCTATAGCCCTAGTTTATGTGCTGATAGTACATAAGTATTTATATTTTTTGTAGATTTTCAAAAAGTGTATATGTTTGGATTCATGTTACTTTTCAGTAATTATAAAGTATAAATTTTAATGTAGTAAATACTGTATACTGTCATTTTTTAAATTACATGTAATCGCAATTATTTTCACTGTTTTACAGATATATGATCATTTTATCCCTGTAGCGTATTTATGTTTATATATTCAGTCTTTATGAGTTTGGTGGTGCACTGATTTATTATTTTGGTACAGTTTATTTCACTGCAGTTTCTGTGCAGCTATGTCAGAGGCCTGTAAAGTTTTCTGGTTTCAGTTCTGCCTCTAAAAGAACTTTATTATGTTGTTCTGATAAGAATTTGATTGATGAAGAGCTTGAAACTGATTTCACTGCAGCTTTTCTGAATAAGAGAATTCAATTCAATTCAATTCAATTCAATTCAATTTTATTTATATAGTGTCGCCTCATGGCACTTTATATGTTAGGGTAAAGACCCTAAAATAAAGGATAGAGAACCCCAACAATCAGCCGACCCTCTATGAGCAAGCACTTGGCGACAGTGGGAAGGAAAAACTCCCTTTTAACAGGAAGAAATCTCCGGCAGAACCAGGCTCAGGGAGGGGCAGCCACCTGCCACGACCGGTTGGGGCTGAGGAGAAACAGAAGAGAGGAGAGGGAGACAGGACAAAAGAGACAATATGGAAGAGAGCCAGAGTTTAATAATAACTGATGAATAAATGAAAAGTGATGTATAAATGTATGAAGAGTAAAAAGGGGTGAATGAAGGAGAAACAACCAGTGCATCATGGGAAGCCCCCAGCAGCCTAGGCCTATTG
>VVAS01047827.1:0-11936 GCA_015103295.1 Ptychochromis oligacanthus
GAAATCCCCGTGTTGAAAGAACTCCAGAAACTACCTGCTCTGACCGAGCCTACCTGAATTTTGACTTGAACTAAATATGGAAGACCGCGTTGCACAGTGGACCCGCTCAATTCTCTCGTCTTGAGGTCGATAACTTTCAAATTCAGCTTTCCCCGAAGGGTGAGTTCCAAATGCATTTTCCCGAAAAATCGGGCTTGACTTAATCGGAGGTTTGTAGTGATGCTGCGGCAGGCGTGTCATCACCACCCAGCGTATGTGCGGCGAGAAACATGTTTGCAGATGTTTGTTAAAGCAGATAAAATGCCTTTTGTTATATTTTTGCTGCTGAAAGCGGCCCGCAGTAACTTGCAGTCTGTTGGAGAGCGCTGCTGTTGGTGGTTGATGTGACAAATTGTGCTTTCCATTTAATTAGGCTGTTGGCGAGTCTGTCCCGTAGAAATGTGCGCGCTGTGCCAAAGAAAAAAGGCTGTATCATCCCGGAGAGTTTTATAATCTGCTGCAGTCGTGTAGCCGGTTGTTTTTTTAAAGCGATTTTTGTATGCTAGTGTGTTCTGCCTTTTAAAAGTAGTCTTATTAGTTTGGAGATAGTAATTTTAAAAGGTGTACTGCAGTGAATGCTGATGATTTAGATTTGTGTAAAATTTTATTTGAACTGCTGCAGTTCATGTTTTGCGGTAATGCTTTTGCCTGGTCTGGAGTAAGTTTGGTGGCTGCAGCTGAATGTGAGCTTTCATTTCTTGGCTCCTGTTAAATGTTACACATTTTATATTAACACTGATTTAAGTGGCCCCTGTGTAATTCCAATGTCACGACGTCTTTCTTAGTCTAAGAGTAAGTTATATAATCAGGGTTTAAGATAAGCGTCTGTCCTTCAAACACAAGGATTAGGAGTGATGAACATTTTGGTTGCACACAATAGACATCACATGCAGTGTGTTATGTCCCTTTCTAACCACTAGATGACAACAAAGCGCAACATAAAGCATCTTATTAAACTTGCATTAGACTATTAGTCAATGAGCAGATCTGCACCATGGTTTAATCATGAAATCATTACTGCTGCTGTTTCCCTTTGTGGAAGAATAAACAAAACCAAGAAGCCCCTTTGTAAAACGTATGATTTTGATGATACCACTATCAGATAAACAACACAATACACGGACACGCTGTAGCTACTGTTGTTTTGCCCTGCTGGAGCTGCATACATTGTTACAAATGCCCAGCATGGGTACTCTGCATTATAGCAATTCGTCATAAAGTCATTTATCATAGATGCACCATGATACTATAGCAATGCAGGTTTAGTTTTGACTGAGACTTGGACTCAGTCAAAACATGACAGTGCATACTGTCATGTTTTCAGAAACTAACACTGGCTTGTTCATCGTAACCTTTTTCGAGACTTGACTTGATTTTCAAGTCTTGATTTTTGAGTATTAAAGCGCTACACAATTAGTTAAAGCATGGCACAGTTTTAATTGTCCTACTTTCTTTTTTTTCATAGATAACTGGAGCAAATAAATAATTCACAGTGTCCAAACTCATGTTTAAGTTACAAATACTGTTTGCCTTTGTATTTAGAAGTTAGATCAACTGTTTCATTGTCAAAAATATTTTTAATCTATAATCAGCTGTTATTTTGGACCATCATGAGCTGTCAAAATTTCAGAAAGTGTGGACAAATATCGCTCTCATTTTCCTTTGTTTATGCCCACAGCTCGTTTTAGGCTATCAAGCAAGTTGACAAAATCACCATATTCCTTTTTTATACCTCCCTATTGTCCCATGAAAATGGGGTATCTTCAAATGTCAGGCCTTTCACAAGCATAAAAAATTACCTTGTTTTCATCTTTGTGACAATAAATCATGGAAACACTGAATGGATAATGCATTTTTAAGTGATTTATGTAGTTTAAGAATCCTTCACATCGTCTGACAGGTTAGGGAGCTGAAACCATTTCATGTCATAATAATATTTACCTTTTTTTTCCTACTTATAGTAATTTGAAAAAAAAAAAAGGTAATATGTCTGTATGTAATATTAGTAAAAATAACAATACCTGACTGTAATATTTTTTATTCTTTTGTAGATAATTGATGTAGTCAAATAGAGATTGTCTTTTATTAGTTCATTCAGTCTGTTGGGGTATAGCATGTACTTGGAAGAACAATGGCATGTTCAGTGAGATTAAAGGTATATTTTTTACTTGAATGAAATGGCTCTTCATTAAAAAATGTGATTTAGGTATATCGTCTGGTCATCTTCCAGAGTTAGGGCTGGTTAAAGCTGTGATTTTAAGCAACTCTTTCCTCTAATGAGAGGTCATGGAGCCAGAAACCAAAGTGATGCTCAGTTCAGCTTCAGTGGCTTCGGTTCTCAGTGGAGCCAAGGACAACATTTGCCGCTGAGACACCGTAAATTCTGATGTTATTTACTGAGCAGATGCATATTTGTCTTATTTTGGGGGCTTTCTTAAAGCATCAGTGTGCCCGGGGCACATAAGTGCCTCGTGCATTTGGTGGAGTTTTTTCTTGCATGCACTTTACAGTCTAGTAAAGCCTTTCAACTGGAAATCCTGATGTTTGGCTCAATCAATATGTTTAATTAGGACTGATTAATGAAAGAGTGTAGCTGAGGAAGGCTGACAAATTTCTCTCTTTTCAAAGAAAATGAGAAAAATCGCATTCCATGGTAGGAATGCGATTTTATGTAGCAAATCACACTGTAGATTAAACATAACAAAAGAATTTAGGGAGTAAGTGTATGCATACAGTTTACATTTCTGTTTGATTTAGATGGCATAATATTTTTTTTCCAATACCTGCAATTAACACTTGACCAGCTGGTGGTTTCGACTCAGTAATCTCTTAAACACATGTGAATTAAAGGATTTGAAAATGCTGCTTTGTGCATATGTTTAGAAATAGTTTTCCCCACAGCCCAGATACACTGTTGGCAGTGTGAAATCTCTTCAGTAGTGTATCGAGATTTGCAGAAATACTACTTCTGTGTACTGCGGGTGGGTTAGGTCTGGTTCACAAGGGCAAATCATAAAAGTTGGCTCAGCGTTATAAATCTGACACTGATTTTCAAAACTGTATGTGGACACCTCAGTATGCTGCAGTGTTTCAGGGCAGAGTTTCTTTTAGAATTTGCTGTATTGAACACTGTTTTCTGTCATTCCCTCAGAAGTAACAGCTAGCATGACCTTTATTCTGCAAATTAAGCTGTTTTTGCTTTGCAATGACTGATAGATCTTATTATTTCAGCAAAAGTGCATTGAGCATTGAGCAAATACCCTGGAGCCATAGCAACTGCATTAACAAAAGTTAATGAAATATATGAAGGCAGGACCTAGACTTTGCTTTACTTTTGAAAGCCGTGGCATTTACATTTTGCGCCGTGTAGAGGGAATGAAAACGGTTTATACCTCAGCATACACCCACATCTTACCTTTATCGTTTATAGACACAATTTTGCTGTAGCCAGTACTGTAGTTATTCCAGTAAAAGTAAGCACGTTTTTTAAAGATATTTTTTTTGTTCATGAGTATGTGTCTTTTCCTGTGAGAGTGCATCATAAAGAAAAGTCACAATTTTGCATCACGAAAAAGTTACATAAGTGATGCTAAATTTTAAAGGCCAATAAAATAGCATAGCTAGCTGGTATTAAAAATAAAAAGACATCTGCAATTTAGATTGAGCTTCAATTCTATGTTAGGTTTCCCAAGGGTCTGGCCATGTCTGCATCTGATTATGCTTGCATACATTTAATTAATAATTCGACAATGCACGGCATTGATGCCGGTTATCCCAGCGTTCTGGGGGGGGGGAATAGATTGGCTCTGCTTGATATCCAACCACCGCATCTTAGCAAGGAGCACAAACGATGAGCTCAGGCAGATTTCAGATACACAAGCTCGTGTGGAGCTGCGTTAATCCCCCCTCCCTCAGGTGCAGTCTTGGGGAGGAACGCCATGGACTACAGCTCACCACCGATGCTTGGCCAAGCTCTGATTAATGCACTCATCAGTTCTTTTCTTGTTGGTTTTAATGACAAGCATGTCCCTTGCGGGAATTTGGTGACTTTTTGCAAATACTGCTGATGCATCTGCTTGCATCTGCCACTTTTTCCTTCCCTGTCTTGTGAAGAGACCCCTGGTAGAACGCCCGAGTATTTTGACATGACTAGGCTGTCAGTTATAGTGCAAGGAGACCACACGACACATTTTCCACCAGAGATACGGGATACATGAGCTGAGGAAATGAGTAGTGATAACGTCTCAGCATGTTGGGATGTGTTGTGCTTTGTTGATAAGGCTATTATTCATTATTATGCCTTAGACAGCAAAAATCCACTCTCCATCTCAGGCATATGCTTTTCACACACAGTTTACTTACTGCTTACTAATTACTTTGGAGTTAAAAATGATTTTATCGCTGTAAAGACTGTAAAGAAACCAAAGATAACAGTCATGGCTAATCTTTTCTTCTGAGAGTTGTGGCTGTTGAGCAGAAGTAGAAAAGTGAAATTTGGGCTTGTCAGAAACATGCTGAAATTTAGTATTTTATTTGACAGCATCAAAAAGGTACTGATAGGCACTAAGAATGTATTAAAATGAGTTAAAATAGATGTGATAGATTTCATAAAAGTCCCAAGAAATGTAAATGTAACTCTGGTCAAAGAATAAGGCAGTTTTTAATAACTGCTAAACAGAAAATCCTAACAATAGCTATTCCTCTTAAACAGACCTTTAACAAACTTAAATATTCCCCAGCATCTTGTATTGTGATTTTTGCATTGTTTCGTCAATCAAGCAAATCAGATCTGAGTGACAGATTTAACAAACAGCCACAATTTATCACACAGGTCACAGTATTGCACTACAGTGTCTCAGTAGGCTAACTGACATGGAAATTTTTATTCACATTTTATATTATGCAGTAATTCGGCAACATGATCAATGACTTATGATGATCGTCCTGACAAATGCAGAGAGAGTTGTGGTCGTGCCACATTTAGCTGCCCTTATGTGATTGATGATTAAAGCAGACAAATGATTCACTGTGCTCAACTGTCCATTAGTAGTATGATGCCTATTAGAGTGTGATACTTTGCCTCTGGCACCTTTCACACAGGGACCTCATCACACTATTTTTTTCTCTCTGCCTGTTGACGGGGATGTGTGTGTCTGAGTGTGTTTTTCTAAATGAATAAATATAAGGTTTTTTTTTGTTTTTTTTTTAATTAAAAAATGCAATGTATGATACCTGATATATAACATATTGCTGTCACATCACTGCCACATGCTGTGCAAAGCCTCTAACAAATGTTTTAGATGCATCTCCTCTCAGCTTGTCTGATCAGAGAACACTTTGGAGCCTTTCCAGTGTCTAGTGATGGATCTTTGTGTTATCAGTGAGGCGCTTTGAGCCCTATAACATAAAGCCCCAGCGCTTATTCAGCACCCGAGTACCTTGCCTGTGATCAATGGCCAGCAGTCAGGACACTGAATGGAGCACAGATTGAACCACATCTGGGATTTGGATGCTGAATAACAGCCTACTCAACAGGGGTGACTCATGAATAATGCACCAGCCAGCTGAGTGTCCCATCTCCTTTGGCCCCTTGCAGGCGATGCTTTTGCACTCAGACCTGTCCAGGGAGCAGAAGGTCAGTGCGCAAGCACTTGGCACCCTCAGCACCAGCATCAGGCAGTCCTGCCCACCACAACCATGTGATAGTGGAGAGCATAATGGAATAGAGGCTGAAAGAAGCACGTAAGGGAGATGTAGCCTACATTTACAGCAATGATCATTTTTATTAGATTTTTATAGATTTTTAGGAGAGTTTTTATATACAACACAAAGCTGTGTGTGTTGAGATGGCAAGGAAAACTGCAATTTAACAAGCTTATGTTGTTTTTATATCATTCAGGTCATAGAGACAAACTATTTTACTTGACAGATTTCATAAATTAAAAATGAACAGGTTTGCAGTTCATAAAACAGTAAGTATATGTTGTTATATTGCTTGCATTGTGTGCACTATTTGTACATTTCATTGCGTTATGATATTCATAAACTTTAGTGACAAACCGATTAATTGGCTGGCCTATGAATGCAGACACATCTGCATTGCAGGCAGAAAATCCCATGTTGGTTGACCACAACTGTAATATATGACACAATTATATTCCCGAGTTACACACTGCAGGATGAGCTTTAACAATGTGAATGTCTCATGAATCAGATGATTTATATTGAATACATTTTAGTGCATTGTTTCCTCAGCATAGTTGTTATATTTTGTATCCCAGTTATTATCTAAGCAAATTCTTAATGACTTTCATTGGCTTTGTGTATGCATTGAATTTTTGCTATCTGTTGCATTTTGGTTTTATTCAACTCTTCCACGTGATGAAAACGGGCTTCTTCGTGTATTCATTATGCAGGCCGAACAGAGCCACACAAACGCCTCTCTTTTGTTCATTTTTTTAATGTATTCAGTCTAAGTAGGCACATTTTGCTCAAGTGGATTCAAGGACATTTAAAAGGTCGTGATGGCAAAAATTGGGCATACATTGTGCAAATCCAGTTGATGGAGCTCTCATTTCACCAAATTGAGATCACCTGGTTGCATCCTACGTGCAGCAGAAGCATATTTTCAGATTTAATAATCATGATGGTAAGTCATTCTTCATTCAGTCATTGACTAGTGATCCAGAAGGTCAGTGTGCTACACTATCAGAGGGAGCACATCAGTGAGAGGGATGTAGGAGGTGTAGCTTTTAACATAAAGAGTTGTTTAATTCTGAATTTTATTTTTGGAAAAGAAGCATTAGTTAGAATAAGCAGTGAAATATTGTTGATTTTTTTGAAGTGTCAGACAACACCGCTGTAGTGGTACAAGTAACTCAACTACACACATTTATCAATTTTTAGGTACTTGTAGTTGCTGTTGTACTTCGGCTCTGCTATATGTACTTTTTACATTATTCTGACAGCAACTTTAATAATTCAGTTGTTTATTTGATAGGCTACCACTTCAAAACAACTGTCTGACGGTACATTTTCCTCATATTTCAGATGGCTAAAATATTAGCAGTTCCACTAAAGGGACATTTTGCCTCAAAATTCATCACCTGTTTAATTTCAGTAGCTGTTTAGATGATTTCATATTTCACAGCATCTCAAAGAGGTAGAATTGTAAAAAAAACCCAAAAACAAACACATTGCATCATTATTTATATTTTTAAGATGTTTTATTCAGAATTTCAAGTATTAGTAAGTGTAAGTAAATGTATAGTATAAAGTATAGGTAAATTACAGGATTATTTCAATTACAAAACATGGAAAAAAGGCAACCCATTTGCCCACTCAAACATATTATATATAATAAAAAATAATATGATAAAATGCACAGTGAAATGTGCACAACTACACATTTAAAATGTCCCAAGGGAGAGGGTGATTGGTTTTTAGTCCGAATGTCATCCTCCGAAAGTCAGCAACAGTGTTTTGATGATTGTGCCATAATGACTTTAGACATGCCCTGCTTATCATCTCACAATCCCTTCAGTTTATTTTTTGTCCTTTGTAGAAGGTATGACCACTAGGTTGGGAAGTACTTAGAAACTAACTCCTTCATGACCTCCTACAATGGTAAAATGATGTTTGATAATTCAATATTAACAATTTAATCATATAAAATACAATTACTGCAGAACTGCTTTTTTATTTACTTGAACTCTGAGTATATTTTGTTGACAATGCTTCATTACTTTATTTAAGCAGTAATTTGAATTCAGAACTTTTTCTTGTACTGTAAGTATAAGAATCTGAGTTGTCCCTCTACTACATTGCATGCATTAGTATAAAATGATATGTTTTCCCAAGTGTAATGTGGAGTCTTCTGAGATCTCAGAGGATTGTCTGCACAGAAAGCAAAGTGCATCCACGCGCAGTCGCTTTTTTCTTCCTTGCTCCCCACGTCTGCTTCACACACCACTTACCCTGCGACATTTGGGACGAGTTTCTCACTGCTTGGCTTCTCACATCTTGGACACTGACACAAAATAAATGAAGACACAAAGAAGACACAAGGTTCAGAGTTGGAAGGGGTTGGTGGCTGAGGTGTGAAACTACTGGGGTGTAAAATTGCCCTGGCAGCCGCACTGTTGTTTCAGCATTTCATGGTGAGCTGCTCAGCTAGACTCTACTTGCCTGTTCTATGTCTCCTTCCCTCCACCTCCTTTCATTTGTGTTTCTGTCCACACTATACCTTTGCTTAATTTGTCCATAGCACTGTAGCTATGCAACTGAAATACAGTAATGAACACTTGGCTTGGCTGGGCTGCTAGACATTGAGCAGCTGAGTATTACAGTGGTTCAGTTTTGTTCTCCATTAGAGAATGATCCTGGTGAGAGAGCAGACGGTTCAGCAGGCTAATATTCACACATTAATTTGCCCAGAGATGTCCAACTGTTCTCCAACAGATCTCATTACTTGCAATCAGTCACAGGGTGGCTAATTGTCTGTGTGGTGTAGGAAAGTCTTACTGGTGCATGTAGGAACCTGACTGGTGCTTCCTCCTGGTGGCAGCAGGAGGCCATAGCCAGGCTGTGGAGAGAGGACAGACGTGGTACAGAGGGCATTGCAAAACATTTGGCTGTCAATGTGATGCCTGGGGTTTGTTATTAAAAGCATAGGGCGAAACACAGCAACTATTCTAAGCAGCAGGCAGAGCTATGTGACATCAGGCACATTGTTATTTTGGTTCATTAAGTGATGTTGTTTCACTAATTAGTTTTCTTGCCTAAAGCTGGTAATTGGTGACATGTTTATGACTGTACGCACCATGCCTGTTATGTGAGGAACCCAAATATGATTAATTACAAAAAAAATTATGTTTGACATTAGAATAAGCACAAGAAAAATTAGGGCATAATTGCTATATGCTCTACTCTGTTATCTACATTAGTGCAGTGCCTACTGTCACAGACATTTTAGCATCAGCAAAGGCAGATGTCACAATCAGTGGAGATTTATTTATAAACTGTTATCCCAATTGAGGACATCGTTATGAGGAATGGCACATCATCTGTGGGGTCACAAATCAAGCCAAAAAGCCTACAATACTATCTGAACTGTCACATTGTCACATCATGTCATATATTTGCATGTGATGATTATGACTTGATCACCCTAACCAAAAGTCCTTCTAGAAGCAAGGTTTGCCACTCAGCAGCCATCCTTGTAACGCCCTCAGGCAATCTTTAACGAGACCAAGCAATTCCACTCTCCCAAATTTGTGGGAATAGAACCATAACTGCAAAATCAGTGGTCATCGAGACATAAAAAAATGCATGTATAGATTCACCAGTTAAACCTTCTTTCAGCAGGTTATATTATTACTATGTGTGCACAGTTTCACTGCATTATAGCTTCATTTAGAGCCCAGCACAGAGTGTGAACATGATCATCCAAGCAGTGCACAGAGGAAACATGAAAACAATAAGTCAAGAAAAAAAAAAGAATTTACCTACATCTATAATATAATGAGTAGACACACCTGTGACCACACAGTTAAAACTGTCATCAACCGCATCTGTGTGTACTTTCATTATAAAGCAGATCATTGGCTCTTTGAGGGGAGCGGTGGAAAGTCACCATCTCCCATAGATTTCTATTCACGACTCTTTAAGTGCCATATCTGCCTAAATCCAGAGAACAGGAGCAGACACCCAAAATAAGAACACTCATCAACCAAATGACCCTAAACTCAACACTGCACTTGCTTTGGTTCCTAGCAATACACAGGGGAAGTCTGAAGGAAATTGATGAACGTTTGCCAGCCAGAGATTCCTTGACTTGATGGTCACCAGTGCTTTGCCCAGTGGCGCAGTGGTTAGCACTGTCTCAAGGTTCTGGGTAAAAACCCTACACATTGGGTAGTGTAGCGTCCGCCTTCCACAGGGATGTTTGCATCAGCAAAGTTAGATATCACACTCATTGGACGTTTATTCCAACTAACTATGTCATCTGAACTGTGACATTGTTATGAGGCCACAGAGGAGTGTGGCATAATCTGTGAGGTCACAAATCAAGCATAATGGCCTATTCCCACTGAACGCATCATTCGTCACGTAAAATTATGGGCAAATTTAAATCTTCTGCAGCCAGTGAGACCCTCCCTGTGTTCATCCTCTTTTGGAAGTGGGGTCCCTTGAGGTTGATAAAATGGCAAATAGCCTGTCAACTTGTGTCACATGTGACATCATCTGTAAAGTAAGAGATGCCTTTTTTGACATAACTGGGAGAGGAACCCCAAAGTAAGACCAGTGCTCATCCAAATGACCTCAAATTCTTGCAGTGCTTTTACTCAGGTCCAGCAATATACCTTCTAACTTTGACGTAGATCAAATGATAAAATATGCGAAGAACAGACTGACAGACAGGGATTTCTTGATTTATTAGTGAGATTTGATGATCATGTTTACTCACATTAGTTTCACATTTTCTGCTCTTTCTTTGAACCACTTCTGAACAGATGGCTGGAGTTCCTCCGCCGCTCTCCTCCCTTGCGTGTCTGATTTTACATTCATAAAGCCAACGTTAGACTAGATTAGTTTCTCTGATGTCCATAAAGCAATTTCTCATTATTGCCTGTGGTTGAGAGCGGGCTGGTAGTACACAGGACAGTGTTTGTCTGCTCCGACAGGCTGCAAAAAGTCTTTGTGCCCAGAGTGAAAGAAATAAAAGTATGAGGACAGCCTCCCTCCAGTTGGCTGAGTCTGATGTTGGCCTGCCCTGCGGTAAGGCAAGGTTATTCAGATGAAAGATGGTGTTGAGATTAGTGAGCCCTGCCTGAGCGTGTGGACGTCCAGCATTCCGCACTGCGTGATTTATGAGAGCCATGATATCAGCAGTCGCCACATGAATAAACCATGTGGGCAGAATTAAGCTTCTGTTAAACGACGCACAGCATTTTCCCAGGTGCCTCAACAACCAAACTGAAATCACATTCATGGATGTTGTGTCGTTGCTGTTTTTCTGTAGGAGTTACATGAGACTTTTAATGCAGGGTTTTTTTTTTATCTTTCTTCTTTTTTTCCTAATAATTGCCATGACTTCAGGAACACTGTCAGCTAATTGTTTTGAGTTTATTAATAGTTTGTAGAGTTGCTTTGTTTTAAGGCTTGACATAAGACAGCGTAACTGAGCTAAATAATGAGTCTCCCATTATCTATTCAATACCAGAATAAATGCATATTTTGATATATTTAAAGTGTCCTCCTGCAACTAATGATTGTTTCATTACAATCATTAGTGTGTCAAATGACCATCTGGTCAGTTAAACAGCAAAAAAAAGATCCATTGCCATTTCTTAAAGCCCAAGATGAGGTCTTCAGATTGCATGTTTTGTATGGGCTGAAATATTTTCATTTGAATTTTTCAACTTGAATAATTGCATTCAAATTTTGAAATGAAATTTAAATTTTCGGATCAAAAGTTGGAACAAAAACAAGTTTCAATCGTAGAAAACAATGAAAAGTTGAAAGTCTTTACAGTTAAGCCGATGAAGCAATTGTTTAAAAATCTGATTAATTAAATAATTAATAATGATGAATGAAAGGATGTAAAATAATTAAACTGTAGATGCCGTTTTTCACACTAACGGTTTATAATAGCTTTGTCAACTAAAACAATAACACAAGTGACATCTCATTGGCCTTGAAAGTCACAAATTTAAAAGAACAAATCTTGCAAACTGAGGATGCCAAGATGTGAGCAAATAGCAGTAAAGAAAGGGCTTATGAAAGACTTCTGTCATAATGCATAGGAAATGTTTCAGAAGTTTTGATACATACTGAGGACTTTATGTCTGGATATCTTGACTCACTCTTTTTTTTTTTTTTTTTTTTTTTTATGC
>VVAS01047845.1:3887-16074 GCA_015103295.1 Ptychochromis oligacanthus
GGGGGGGGGGGGGGGGGGGGGGGGGGGGAGTTTTTTTGCAGTTTATTGGAGAGGACAAGAGAGTAGAAAGGAAAGTAGGGAGAGAGCAAGGGGGAACGACGCCCAGGAAATGGTCTGGGGTGGACTGAAGCCCAAGTCCTGCAGCATTTTTGCATATGGATCGCAAGCAGGTGAGCTATGGTGGCGTCCAATATGTAATGTTTTTATACATTTCTTACATGTTAATGTTCACTTTTATACAGATTTCATACATGCTTTCTCAGTAAATATGTATCATGTAAAACTAGATGTAATATGCCATCCATCCATTTTTTGCCTCTTATTCAGGTCCAGGTCATGGGGGGCAGCATTCTCAGAAGAGATGCCCAGACCTCCCTCTCCCCAACCATCTCCTCCAGCTCTTCCGGAGGGACACTCAGGGGCTCCCAAACTAGCCACGAGATGTGATCTCTCCAGCACATCCTGAGTCTGCCCTGAGGTCTCCTCCTAGTTGGACATGCACAAAATACCTGACCTAGAAGTGCCCAGGAGGCATCCTAGTCAGATGCCGGAACCACCTTAACTGGCTCCTTTAGACGTGGAAGAGTAGCGGCTCAACTGAGTCTCTGCTGAATGGCCCAGCTCCTTACACTCTCTAAGGGAGAGCCCAGACACCCTTCGGAGGAGACTCATTTCCACTGTTTGTATCCGTGAGCTTATTCTTTTGGCCACTAACCACAGCTTGTAGCCTTAGGTGAGGGTAGGAATAAAGACTGACCGGTAGATTGACAGCTTTGCTTTCACACTCTGCTCTCTTTTCACCACAACAGACCGGCACATTGTCTATATCACTGCCATGCCACAACAATCTGTCTGCCATTCTCCCGCTGCACTCTCCTTGTGAAAAAGACCCAGAGATGCTTAAACTCCTCCACATGGGGCAGCAACTCATTCCCAACCTGGAGTGGTAACTCCACCCTTTTCCAACAGAGAACCATGGCCTCAGAATTGGAGTTGCTAATTCTCATTCCAGCCGCTTCACGCTCAGCTGCAAATCACCCCAGTGGCAGCTGGAAGTCATCACCAAATGAAGCCAAAATAACCACACTATCCAAAAAAGCAAAGAGGTGATCCCGAGGCCACCAAAGCTGAAACCCCCCACCACTTCGCTATGACTAGAAATAAAAGTGCCTAACAGAATTGGTGACGAAGGGCAGCTGCGGAGTCCAGCTCCCACCAGGACCAGGTCTAACATATGACTCGTAATGCTCACAGAAAAATACCTATACAATATAGTGATTCTAACTGCATCAAAACTGTAATGGATACATGTCTTGCTGTTTTGGGGAGCCCTGAAAAATTTCAGGCCCAGTGGAATATTTTGGAACACATTGGCCTGTTTTGACTGTCTTCTATTTGTCGCTGTTTGTTTTGCCTCTGTGAAAGGCCTCAAGGACACCCTAGCTGCTTGTTGTTAGTGCAGAAGCTCACTGTGTTTTCTTATCCCCGTGAGGGTATGAGAAAACACTGAGGAAGAATATACTTCAAAACACATCTGCTCATTTCTCTTCTCCTTAATGTCAAGTATTTCCCAAGCGGCTACCTCTGGGGCCATTGCGCAAGTGCCAAGAGCTGCAGTTCCTGGGGTGTCCACTTGAGGCTGGCTCCAAAACCAAGTCACTCCCCATAGACTTCCATGTTAAAATGCCCAACTTTACAGCATTTACATTCATGGTACAAAAACTGTTTTGATCTGTAGTTTACCTCTTCATACCAACTTGTTTGGTGGGGGGATTTATTTTGTAACTCACCTGTCTGGATTGTGTTAAAGCTTAAAGTTGGAGTTGGCAGCTGTCTGCTAGGCCTCACCCTGTTAACTTGAGTCCCTGAACTGGACCTTTGAACCATGTTTGTGATGCTTTTACCTTTTGGAGCCTTTTTTAATTTAATTATGTCACAAATAACATGGCTACTATAAGGTACAGACCATCAAAAAATGTGCTCAGCTTTAATGAGTGAAATTCTAGTATTTCACTTGTCTGTTACTTAGCAGTAATTAAAAGGTTTATGTGTCTGTGCATTGTACCCATACAATTTATGAATGCAGCTTGCTAGCGTTAGTTGACAGCTTAACACTCCAGCCTACCATCCAAATATGGTCACTTCTAGCTCCAAAAATAGCAGCCAAACACTAACATTGAGGCTTTAAAATCCAGATTCCAGAAACCAGTGGGTGGTTTATATGCAGTCTATGATATTTCCATAATAAATGTATTTTATCCTTTATATCCGTGTCTCCTGAAAGATTACTCCTGCATGCGGCAAACCCTGATCTCATCAAGAATTCTATAACAAAAACAATAATAGGTAAATCCATTATCATACAGCTAATTCTGAGAAAATTCAGTTATTTAAGGTTCAGATTAAGGTACAGATTCACTTATTCTGCTTTCTTTAAGCAAACTGTTACACAGTCCAGGAGCTTTCGATGTGACTAATTGTTAGGCCGTTTTATTATCTTGTTCAGGCCCTGAACGTGAATGTGCAAGCATTTGTAAACAGAAATAGTATGCAGACAGTTGTACACAAATGTGGGCTGAAGTATCCCTGAACATCTACCAACACAGACAGAAAAAAAAAAACACACACACACAGAGATACAGTGTGAGAAACACTCACACAACCAGCTGCTGTGTCCCTGTGTTCTCGTTTCCAGCGTTAGCTGCCGACACAGTTCTGCAACAGCACCGCCAAGACAAACTTCTACCTTTATTGTACTTGGCAAATAAAGTGATTGTGGTTCTGATTTTGAAACAACACACCCATATCTGGGAAAGAGACAACAAAACACAGCCTCCCATGCAGGCAATCACAGAGACAGCTCTGGTCTAGTCGGCCGTGGTGAGTGATGGGAGAATGGACACATCACAGCAGCCTGCGGTGCTGATGGAGCCTGGCCCATCCGTGGCCTTGCCAATCTGTCATCCACTGTGTGTCCTGCAGGGCACAGACACATGCGCACACACATAGGCGCACATGTCCACACTGAGCCTGCTATGCAGCCCATGAATCAGTCATCTCTTGCTCTTCCGCGACCTCCACTCACCACCGTTCGTTGCCTGACTGACAAAAGCAGCAGGCCGGTGTGCCACAGCTCAGCTCCCCTCCTCTGTGCAGGAGTCTGTTTGGAAAAGCCACTCTTTGGTTCCTGTGTGACCTAGTGGTACGTTTCAGGCTTCAGGTCTGCTGGCAGTGTCACCGCCAGGTCTGACTAGTTGCAGGCAGAATTTTTAGGTGCAGTCTCGCTCAGTTTACTCGAGCAGGTGTGTACAATGTCATTTAAACCTGGGTGGCATGAAATAACTGCCCTGGAAAATGCAGGTTGCAGAGTTCTTTTAAAGGAACTGTGGCAGGGCTTTTTTTTTATTGGGAAAAATGATATCCGGTCTGCAAAAAAAACCCCTCAAACATAAGACTGTGTCAGTATAAAGAGGCAGATATTTGCATTTGTTGAACTGCGAGGGCAAAATTCATATTCAACTTCTTTATGTGATGCTAACTGGTATTAAGACCAAAATAGGCAACACGCTCGGCAAAGAATTCAATAATGATCAGTGACAGGGGTGCTGCAGGGAGTCAAATCAGAGTTATTTGCCTGACCACCCACCTCTACCCCCCGCTGCACCCACCAAATCTCTAACCTGGCAGAATGACAGGTTACCAAAACTTTGTCCAATTAACCAGCCACATGTGAGCCCATGTGACTTTTGTTTACAAGCCTGGGTTGACTTATAATTGGGCTTTGCCGACTTAAATGAGCCAAATGCAAAAATGCACCACAGTAAACTACCACTGTGGTTGACAGAGAAGGAAAACAAACTGCCGGGCACCGGCACTCAAAATACTGATGGAGTGTTCGATTAAATACTGCGCTGTAAATTTGCAGCCATTCGTGAAACTTTGATGAACACTGTAGCATAAAGAAACAGGAAGGAAGGAGAAGGGACTGATTACAAATAGAGTATTCGTCCAAAAGCTTCCAAATTGACCATGATGACTGGGAAAATGTTTGTGCAGAGGCGGTAGCAGTAAATTTAACCATCCTCCTTTAAACCTGAAATGATGTCAGTTGCTGTAGTGTAACAGTTGCTACTCATTCTGCATTATGTTGTCTGACAGACTTGTTTTGCCAGCAAATCAGAACCAGAGGTAAGCAGCATCCAAACCCCATCTGATGAATAAAACATTTCCAAAAGACAATCAAACTCTCTTTGACATATACAGTCAAATCACACGCCTGGCTCTCTGATGGCTGTCGGCTAGAAACGCCAGGCCTGCCTTTGTTGAGAGCGTCAGGGGGAAAGTGAGAGAGAGGGAAGGAGAGAAGCTCCAAGTCCATTATCTGTTCTCTCTCACTTAAACAACGTGGTTTCTCCTCGTTCTCCCCACCATCACCTATGGACTTTCTCCCATGGTTCAGCAGCAGGGAAGTCTGATAATTGGTTAGACTGCTGCACAGTCAGAGAAACACTGTTCTTTTTTACCTCATTAGAGACACCCATACAGCTGCATTGAAATTTCAATAAGCTGTTTGATTCAAGCCGCTTTGACATTTGCAGATATTCTATTGACTGAATACATTCTATTTTACACTCAGGAACATGGACTGTATTTATATTTGATTTGCATGGCTCGTATGACAATAAGCAAATATGCACACCTGAAAGGAAAGATCAAACATGTCGAGAATCTTTTCTACATATAAATCCACACATCTACATAAAAGTAATTCCAATAAGGTTTGATCTGAACATTATATATTTTTTAATGTGTTTTTCTTTTATTATTTGTTTACTTTGATTGTGTTAACCGTATTGGACTAAACGCTTTTATCAACCTACGCCTTGTTTTTGCCAACCAGTCTTGATCGAACTTGCTGTTAATAGGTCCGTAAGGCATTATATCTTCCATACTTTCTTTGCACTTCAATGGTTGTTTAGTAGTACAGAAAGTCACAGTTCTTTTCACACAGAGCCTGGCAATATGGCAGCTAAATGTTATGTTTGTTTAAAGGCTGAAAAGATTTGCGTCCTACTGTTTTAATGAAAGCAAAGCTCCATTATCTTCACAGGATTATCAAAGCAGCAGAGCGTAGTAAAAATTAAGACAGTGACAAAATGCAAGCCTGATTGTCCAAGAGAAAGGTGCAAGAAGGGTTCTTATCTCTTATTTAAAGCAACTCTAATCAATATTTCATGACAATGTTTCAAATGACGATGTGAAAACAATGCAAAAGGTGTAGCTGGTGGGGAAAAATTAACAGAGAACTTGCACCACCATCTGCAGCTTAACTCAGCTTTACAGAGCTGTATAATTAATTTCAGATGACAGGTTAAAGGAAATTATAACATTGTATGGTACCAATTTAATTATAGATTGTTCTCATTGATTTCTGAACAACTTTCTGTGTTGGGGGGAAAAAAGTACGCCTTCCTTCGCTCATCATTTTCCCTCTTAATGCAGCAAGTGTGAAACGGTTTCGCAGGCTGGGGGATGATGAGCTACCTGTAGCAACACTATCTCTCTCATCTAAAATGGATGGAAATTAAACAATATTTGTACAGTGTTCATTTTAATTTAGGTCTTCTTAGTCAAATCAAAACTCTGCTCAAACTTCCTCCTGTGTAGCGCTAGGGTTATTACAACACCGAACATTTCTCCTCTGTAGCAAATGTGCTGCAGCTGCACGGTGCACAGAGAGTCAAATACATGGCATTCCTGTTCAGCATACTGCTGGTGTTTCCACCTTCATTTGAAATTGTGTTTTTATAGCCATTCCAACTAGCAAAGCTGTCATCTTTCTTTGAGCCTTCCTGCACCATGACTCCTTCTTGCTGTAAGTTTCTATCAGCGTAGAGGCATGGATTTGACATCAAACTCCCATCCACATTTTTTAGTCATGTAGCCCACAGTTCTTCTGTTTTGGATTCCCCCTCGCTCCTCTTAAAGCATTGTTTTTGGCCAAAAAATAAAAATTTAAAAACCCACTGTACAAAGCGGGCAACAAAAAACAAGCTGGTGAACACAGTGGAGCAGTTAGCCAATGAAGAGCCAAAAATTCCCCCCAGTAGCTGGTAAGAGACCAAAATAGCTAAAAGAGAGGGGGATACTGGTCTTACATTGCCAGATTGCCAAAAGCACAACTCCCAATGAATAATAATGTTGCTCTGCAGCTACAGGATGTGCACTAAATGAGTTATCTGTTTAAAGTTAGCCATATTGACTTTTAAGGCAAAGATATGTCTGTGTTGTATCTACTCAGCTGCTCTGAGATTGCAAAATGTAATATTATCAGTTAGCTGCATTATATTTTAATTAACAGCAAGTAGAAAAAAGTTTGCAGTTAAATGTATCTGAAGTATTAATAATAAAATAATGCAAGACAATTTCACCTCTCTATTATAAAGTCTCATTCACATTTGTATTACATACTATTATTTTATTCATTTTTAAATCTATTTATTTATATAGCAGGGATGATACATATCAGCGTTGCTACATTTAACATGCAATGCATTAAAGGACCTCTAGCCACAGCTGATTTGCAGACCTTGTCCCTAGTTAGGGTTTTAAGACACAATATGTCAATACAAACATAAAAACAAACAGTACAACAAACAAATAATGGAGACAACAGCAACTAACACAAATAGATATAAACTTCCAAGAACAACAGTTAAGAGCAACAAAAAAACCATTTCAGTGATCACAGATCTGCCTTTGTATATTCTATAATTTTGCTTTTCCATTGAAAGCTTTAAAATCAGGTCATGCTTTTGTCCCTGGTTCCAGATCTGTGGACATTTAACTGTAAAAGAAGACTGACCAAATGTTTTATGTTTTGGTCATTTGCAGTCCCCATTAACTGCTCCCCTTGTGGTCACACCTTTACTGTTAAATTCTAAAATCAGCAGTCAGTGGTGAGGCCATTCACACATTTAACAAACAACTTTAAAAATGAAAAAAATGTATAAAAATTCTCAAAGCTTAACATATTACAGTTTTTCTGAATTTTCCAATGATGCCACTGAACTGGCTTTTGGTCCAATATTTTTTAAAGCTTGTTTGTATATTAATACTATAGTTTACTATAGTAAAAATAGCACGCAAATAGCTGGGCAGCATTTACAGGTAGACAAGAGTTTATAAACTAAAAATAGTTTAAGCTGGTCTTAACTATCTTAGACATTTTCTTAATGTGTGCCTCCAATTGTAACTGAGGATCCAGAATTACAAACATTTAAATACATTAACCTGTTCTTCTTCTTTCTGATCAATAGTTATTGAGAAACCACTGCATAATTTTTGTCTAACTGAAAAGCACATTGATACATTTTTTGTATAGTTCAAAATTAGGAATTTATTTCAAAGCCATGCGAGATACCAATCATTTGCTTATTAAGTAACTCTTCTACATTTGACACAATGTGTCTTTACAGGTGTCTGGTAACTAACTACATATATAGGCAAAAGAGTAGTGGTCCCAAAATTGAACCCTGTGGAACTCCCATTTTGCAATTTTTAAAAGATGATAGCAGATTATAAACTTCAGCACATTGCTCTTGAGATTAATTAGATTATTATTATTATTATTAAGCAGTCGCTATAGATAGCTACAGTCGAAGTAGAACCATTTCCTACTACTTTATACTCTGCTATTAAGTGCCACCATTCAAAGTACAAGCACATAAGTGTTACCAGTAAATGTACTTAAAGTATCAAAAACAAGCATACTCATTATGCAGGACAGTTGCACTTTTCCACTCTATATTATTATACATTTTTGGGGGGCTGTTAGCTATCATTATTATTGACACTTCGACTACCGTATACTGTGCTTTTCACTGCCACTATTTTAATCAAAAGTATAAAGTACTAGGCATTAGTACTAGATATTAGTTCAAACTAACAACTGGGAACTGTAACTCTTTTGACACATGATTTTATCTATGAAATAGAACAAAAAGAGCCAATGAACACATGGCTGTAAAATGTGAGTTTTCATCTCATGTCTGTTTGTTACCTCTTCCCGACCAAAGCTACGTCACATGAAATGAACAAGCCGCATGTGCCTATGTGTTAGTCAGTCACATGGGACAGTCTTCAACAGTTGTGTTGCATGTGAAATGGATCCAACATGTAATAAAAATGCAAGATGTGTTTCACATAATGAATTCACATACATATTTTTGCAGTCTAAATTCTGCAGAGATATAATTTGTGTAGAGGTACACTGGATATAATTAGGAAAGGAGTTGTTGCCTCCATCCAAGCAGCACCTGTCCATTTTACACCAAGGACCTGATTCAGCGGCGCCTCCCTTCTGTTTTTTTCAGTAGATCTGCATTATGTTTAGATGCTTCACGCTGATTAAAGTTGCAGTGTTTTAGTAGGTGTATATGTGCTGTGTGAAAATTGACCTCAAGGGGAAAAGAAAAAAAAATGTGCCAACTGATACTGGTAAAGAAAAATTACCCGACTTGTTCTGTATCTACATCGTATCATACACAGTTTCTCATTATGATCCAGGCTAATAGACATATTTTGCCTCTGTGTGCCGGTGATTATATGGGCAAAATGAGCCCCCAGCATGCCCCTGTTTTTGTCCTGCCATTTGCAAAGCCTTGTGGGATATGACTAATGGAGTGTTGTGCTTAAAGGATTGTGGTGTCTGGTGCGAGTGTTCCCTGGGTCGTGGTGAAGTTAATTACCTGGGATTGAACAGTTACTTTGTCCCTCTCCGGGGAGGCAGTCAGCAGACAGGAGAGGAAAGCGATGCGTCTTGAACTGGCTGCATATCCAGGTCACTGAGGGAAAAAAACAACACCTTTTTTAATATTTTTCCTCCCCTGCTTTAACCCTCCTGTGTGTCTCTGTGATCTCATCGTATGGCTCCGGAGTCAGACTCATTCCATCAGAGCCAAAGGACACCAATATCACCCCATGTGGAGATATTAGCAAAGTAATGGCTATTCTTTTGTTTCTCTGTTTACTATGTAAAGTAGAGACAATAACATGGCAAGCCTATATTCCCAAAAATACTTTAGAAGGCAATTTACCACATTCTTCACTAAATACCATTTTCAAATGTCCATTCATGGTGTTCTTATAAAACAATGATTAAGAACTTTTTGATTTTCTTAAACATATAAATAACAGTTGACTTATACATACTAAAGAGCCTTGAGGCGACTGTTGTTGTGATTTGGCGCTATATAAATAAAATTAAATTGAATTTAATTGAACTGAACTGAATACTGTTCATACACTTACCAAACTTTCCAATGTCCAACAGTAGCAGATTAATCACTCAAAATTCTTAGTGGGGCCATGATTTTGTCCATACCTACAATCACTATGTAGAGTGTATAAGACCCTCAAGTATGATATCTATATGAAGTCCTCTACATATAAGTGTAAGAGGATGGTGCACTCAAAAAGTTATGCAAAAAGTGGTCCTCAGCCCGTTTACACCTCCAGGGGTCCTTTGGCGTATGTGCTTTGATGCACTGGATTATGGCATAAGTGAGAGTGATCATTCACTCCTAGTACATCATTTGTCCTGAGCAGGGTGTGTTTTAACCCAAACTGCAATCTTTCCCTAAGGTAGTAATTTGTAGAGTCTAAATTTAACCAATAAGGTGAAATTAAAGTAAAACACGAGGGAAGAAAGAAGGGGTCTTGTGGCCCCCCATCCAAACTCCTTATGAGGACTTTGCACATTTGTTATACAAGGCAGTTACCTCTCAGTAGCCAATGGAGCTTCACAGCACCTACACTAAAGGACGTCTTGCACATAATGGGGAGATGCAGAAGGCACCTGACAAAGCAGTATTAAACAACACATCAGGATGAGAACACATTGTCTTGGCTCCGTAGCACACAGGGATGCACCACCAAACAATTTTTACCAAGTAGAAGAAGGAAACGTCATTCACACTGAGGGTAATGCTAATGCAAGCTAGCCAGATGAGGCATTTTGCAGACAGTTTGCAGGCATTTCAGACAAAACCACACATTATATATGCTGTGGCATTGTTTTAGTGTTTTTAATGGTTAAAGTGCCCCCTTCAGTGTAGAAGAATTTAGCTTTAAGTGTGGTCAGCGGCACGAATGTTACAAGTGTTCACTAAAGGCTCTAGCTAGCACCACAATCATAATCAAACATTGCAAACGTCATTTTTCTGTACAACATGACATGTCAGATTTGAGCCTGTAAAAATTCCCATACAACACAAGTAAGTACATACTCTAAATAATGTATTACTTGAAAGTGTACTGAGGCAAGTACTGTATTTTGTTAACTGTATACCTTATGCAGTCAAAAATGTAATAAATTTTATTGTAGATTTTAGCAATTGTGGTTCACTAATTACGGTAATGTTAGCTACTTAAGTTTCTTCCAAAAACTAGTTCCAGATGATGTTTTAATACACTCAACTGACTTTATAATGATTAAATATCAACCAACAGCATTTTACACTTAAGCTAATGTCCTTGGGAAAAATCAGCATCCTCGCCAGCTGAATAAAACAACAGCATTGTTCTTGAGTTGCACTTCTCTTTACACCAACACCAAACACATAACCCCTTTAAGACAATTTGTTTTCTTTCCAACCTGGTCTTACATTAATACAAGGCATGACTACAACTTCTTAATACTGCATTTTGTAGCATAAAAGACCAAATATCTAATATCTGGCTAAAACCTGAGACTTTCATCTAGCATACTGGGGTTTGTGTTGAACCAACAATAGTCAGGACAAAGTAGGTTTTATTTATTATTTATTTCATGAGTTCTTTTCCTAAACCTAACTCAGCAGCAACTGGGTTAGGTTTAGGAAAAGCCCATAGTTTGAGAATTCTCTTACATTAGGAAGTTGGGTGTAAATAGCATGCGACTTCTGGTATGTTAACCATAATTTTGTTTTATTTTTTTTTTTAGTTATTGGTTTTGTTTGGTTCTGTTTTCATTGTTTTCATGTGTTGTTACAGCATGCCACACCCCAACAGCAAACAAGTTGTAATAATTTTGGAAATTACTTATGGATCATATTTTTAATGCCATCAAGTTGATAATAGTGACTGACTTTTTAAGAGTTAAAACAATCTATTTTCATGTAAGTCACTACTTCCAGTCATGTGACTAAGTTCATAGAGAAAATTCTCACCTTTTCTGCAACAGAACCCATCACCCCAGGAACCAAGGCAATGGAGGAGACACTTGCTGATTTACCTGATGCCAGCACATAATTTGAGCACATTATATAGTGTTGCAAGAACAGGCTGATTATTTCTGTCCACACTTAAGTAACACCTCTGAAAGGTGCCACAGACTACAGCAGTCTAGGGCTGGTTAGTCCAAGTGTTATTTAACAGGGATACCTAAAATTACCTTGCCTTCAATTATATTCGTATGTATGACTGTCTTTTGCTGGCAAAGATTAACACGACTTTGGGTATCAAAGTTGGAAGCCTCACTCTCTCATCCCAGCCCGTCAGCATCCAGTGGCATGACTTAGTCGAGACAACTCGAGATGAGTTGGGATGCGGCAGATGGCCAGTAGTGTCCTGACTTTGCTCCACAGCACTTTGATGGAGCTGCCTACCTGCCCTTTGAACCACCGTTGTTTCGTTTGTATAGTCTACTAGAGACCAGGCTTCGCATGCATAGGTAGACAAGTCCAAGCTCACTAAATGTTTTAGACCCATCAGCTAACCTCCCCCTGGTCTAACCAGCATATTAAAGCAGTTTCTAAGGATGTGACCACTGCTGTATGCAAAAAGCTGCAAGGAGCCACAGGTTAGAGCAAGGTGGCAGGTAAGCCCCAAAGTATAGAAACTCCTCAGGGTACATGTTCCCCTGACAGGCGTACTACACCCTATCTTTATTACAATTCTTTAAATAAGTCCTTTAAATGTAGGCTTGTTTGCAACCTGTGTCATAATGTTGCAATTTCTTTGGTAATTACAATGTTTGTATAAAAATAAGGATAATAGAGATGATAGTTAAAACTCACGTTGCCAAAAATTGGAATTGTATCATAATTTCTGTGAACACCTGAGAGAATTTAAGGCGGCTAAAGAAAATAAAAACTTATTAAATTTTCTTCTGGAGTTACCTGGATAAAGCATCAAATGACTTCTC
>VVAS01047864.1:0-10585 GCA_015103295.1 Ptychochromis oligacanthus
AGAATGATTATTTCTTCATCTGCCGATTTTTACAAATGGTACATGCAGCAGGGGAGCGTACAGAGTAGACTCAGAGTAGGTGTCACTGAATAACCCTCTGAAATACTAAAAGCTTCTAATGTCCTGCTCTATAGTGGAGTAAAGAACATGTGGTTCTGTGTGGATGGGGCTCAGCTGGGTCAGTTGTTTGTGGTGGACTCTATCTGTAAACACTGCATGACTACATCACTTGAAAACTGACTGGATATGAGATTAGTCTGCAAGCAAAATGCCAACATTGAGCATGCCACAGTAATTGCTTGTCAGCTGATGTTTGTCCATATTGTTGTATCAACTATAACAAGGCATTTACTTCTTTAGGAATTACATATAGACATTAGCAAGCTAAACTTCTACTTGAATTACCCATCAGTGGATATCGCTTGAAAACGTCACTGACAGTGGACTGGATATGCTGGATTTGCTCAAATGAGAGTGAGAATGCAACAACGATATCCAAGTGTATGTAGATGGCAATAAGGAAACTCGTCATCCTGTAATAATATTTTAGTTCAATTTTTTTTTTATCCCATTATGCATCACAGCCAATTACTCAATTTCCAAACCTACAGAAAGTTAATTTACTTATTCACTAAAATCATCTGTAACAACCTGGAAAATCTTCAGTTCATTTGTACAAATTTTAATTATATAAAATTTATCCATGTTTTTAAGATCTTGAGAAAGAATAATTTTGCCAAACACAGCAAAAGAGTCTTAGAGCTGAAAACAGTGCCCACAAAGATCATTTACCACAAATGGTAGCAGCTGACTGTCATAGGTCACAGGATATGTGGAAATACAAAGTTACAGAGAACTGTCACCATTCTCCATGTTTCAGAATGTCTTTAGAATGTCTAGATACTCCTATTAAATACTGATGCTCGTGTAATAAAGATGCTATTTTTAACATAAGAATCCCGGTGAAATCTCTCATTGTGTGGTGAGGAACGAGAATCTCCTGTTAGCACTGGGAGTCTCCCCTCAGTTTGCTGCGTTTTGTTGTGATGTATCGGCCATCTGGGGGTCTGTAGACCAGATTAGTGGTCCGGTTACTTGGCAAGGCAAGTGACTACAGCATTAGGGCTTACTGTTCCTCAGAGGAGAACGTGCTTCTGTTTGAAGCGGCACTTTAAAGCATTTCCTCAATCTCTCAGTCTTTCTTCCTGCAGTTAACGATCTCCCTGTAAGCCTCAGTTTCTGAATTTCTTTCTTCCTCAGCTTTTATAGTGGGCTCTCGCTGGTCTTACTTTATAGCAGTTTGGCAATGAAACATGAGCACAGAGCTGCTGACCTGGCCTGGCTGTGACTTAGGAGGCAGAACTTTAGAAGCTCTACAGGTGCCACACACACACACACACACACAAGTGAAACACACACACAAACATAAAGCCTTGAACATGCAAGCACTTACTACTCAGGCTCTGAGACAAGGTCAAGAGCTTTCATCACATCTTCCAGCAGAGACTCTGGGATGAAACCATTATCTAGAGAGAGAGCGAGACATAAAGAAAGACTGGCTGACTCTAGACAAAACACAAGATACAGACTTTAATTGAAAATCAGGCAAAGCCTTCACCTACACACATGTGGCATAACAAGAATTTACATCACAGGCTCTGGGCAATGAACTCATCTGACACACGTTTCACCCAGACACCTTGTCTTTTCTCTCTGACCTACATTCCATAACCGTGATGATTGCTTTACCTGTGAGCAGAAGCTTTAAACACTAACATGTGTTTTTGTCCAATTCCATCTGGCTGGGCAGTTTGTGTCATTTAAACATCAGCATGTGAGCCTGTGTGGTCTGTTGTTTAGATACATACATAAACCCCAAATGTGATGCAAAGAAGATTAACTGACAAGCATGCTGCTTGTTCACTCTCAAAAATTCAAACTAATCCTTTCAAAGCCAGAAGATATTTTCTCAGAATGACAACTGATAGTGTGACAACGAGCCGAGAGGGCGGAAAATGGCAAACAAATTATAAAAAATACACAGTGGGTTTCTGAGTTTGTAATTCCTGTGAATCACTGTAGTGCGTGTGAATGTTTCTGGTGCCCTTATTCCACAACATAGGGACCTGTACTGACTGTACATGTCACACAGACAGATTTATGGCCCTTTTATACTGTGCTCAACTGTACAGTACACTCTTCTTTCATGCGTGTATACGTGTGCCTACAAGTTTGTGGGTGCAACTAATGTAGCCCACACATGTATTTGTTTGCACAAGCGTTTGCAAGAAAAAGATCATATGGTATGCAGAATGTCCTGGCAGATGATAGCAGAAGTGGATTTGACAACAAGCAAAGTGGTATTCTGTGCAACAGGAAGAGACAAATGAAGAACAAGGATAATACAGACGACAGTTATGTTTACATATTTGTTGTCAAAGCTGTTGGCGCCGGCAAGCTTGTCATCAGCTGGTAGGATTTTATCACACGGTAACATCGCATTGCACCACATACAGAAAGATCTCAGCACATATAGTGAATAATGCTGTTTACAGTAACAAAGAATAGCACAGTTCATTTCAAAATGGGAAAACATAAATGTGTGTTACAACTGGTTCCCAGCTGCACAGTTTAATAATAAAATAGTTCATGCTCATGTCCTGTGTGTGGTTCCTGACATCTCTGCACAGCTCACTTCACTCTCTTGTATTCAAGCAGAAGGAAAAACACACTGCACAACAGATGTTAACACTAAATGTTTCATTGCTGAGCTTTTTTGTGTCTCCAAGTGCACATGAACATAAATATCTAAATGTAATCCTGAGGCTGGGTAAATGAACACAACACACAAGATTTTCATTTCTACTGACATGACAAGCTATCCTAGTCCCTGTTGTCATTGTGCCACTCTTTCTGTGTCTTTCCTGTGGACACATTCACTTGGAAGTGACAAGAAAGGGAGGTTTAAGAAAATGAGGAAGAGAGGGGAAAAAGCAGGATGGTTGACTCAGCTGTTAGCTGAGCTGATCTCACTAACCTAAACAACAACAATGGAGATCAAAAGAGGGAAATGGACCCTTGTTCCCTTTGCAGAAGAAAATAATGGTGACGAGAACAAAAAAGAAAAGACGAGGATGCCAGTGGAGGTTATGAATGCATCTGCAAGGAGGAAGAAGGGAGGAAAAAGACTGGGGCAAGGATATCATTTTCTCACTTTGTGTGTTTAGCTGTGTTAGTGAAAGTTTGGATTAGCTAAAGTACATCTGTGTGCCTGGGTTTCATATAGCTGGTTTATTAATAAGCAAATAAAGTATAGTGCTCAACCAACACATGTGCACAGCAGGTGACAGACAGAAGATAAACATTACAAGGGCAGTGCATATAAATCAAAGTGGGGATACATCTATCAATACTTATACGGATAACAGATAGGCAATGGAAAAGCTGGTTCAGGTGTCAGGAACAGTGGGCCAGTCTATTAAATTCTTTGTTTACTATGTTCAGCAGCAGCACACCCATAAACTCTTAGATTTTGCTAGGAGACCTAACATAGCATGGATAGAGCTAACAACAAAGGGTGAGCAGTTTGGACATATTTCACTATTACTACTAGAACAAGTTCTGTTAGTGTTTTTGTGCTAGTTTGTGATATAACTGTAATTTAGTAGCAGTCATCAAGAGAGTTGACAATGATAAAAAAGCGTCTTTGACAGTGAATTTTGGGCTTTTTGGCTTCTCTCTTCCTCTTCTTTTTGTTTTTTTTGTGTTAAGTTTAACACTTGCTGAAAAGCTTTTGTTAAACTTACAGGAACAAGTGGTCATTAGCTAAATAAATGTTATAATCACTTCACCTATCTCGTCTGCCCCGCTCCATGTGGAGGGAGGCGTGAGGGAGACAGTGAAACAGACACATGCACAGACATGGTGAAACAAAGAGCAGAGGAAGCAAGGAAGAAACTACTGCAAACATAAATGATAGCAAAACACAGCAGAGGCTTTCACACTGTGCTCAAATGCATTAAGTGCAAATAAATTAGGTGAATAACATTAAAAAAAAGTTCCTTTTAGTTTTTATTTAATCCTGTTATTCCTTTTGGTAACGATAAATTCTAATTTGTAATTTGTATTTATTTATTTAATACAGTTTGCTTCATAAAAGTAGAAAACAATGTTTAAATCAAGCCTGATGTTGCCTTACACATAGAAGAATGATTCAGAGCCTTTTCTTCACAGTGAGAACTATTGATTCAACACCGGTATCAGCCAATACCCAAAGCTGAGGTATCAGTATCAAGACCGAAAAAGTCAGATTAGTGCACCACAAATACAAACACTTGTTTTCATTACCTTCAGGATCAAATGACTGGAAGACCCGCCTTGCCTGTTCTGATGGAGACTCTGGACCGACCAGTGACATCTCCTATTGAGAGGGAAAGAGAAAGAAAGAAATTAAAGGCAGAAATGATTAGAAACTGTACATGACAACATTAAGAGGTTTAATCCAAAAGTGACCACATAAATGTCTGTGTCTAAAGTGAGGAGATAGAGAAAGAGAAGAGTACTTAGATCACATTTCTGTAGAACAGCTGAATGATGTGTGAAGGCATCAGATGATCATCTGTATCTACTAAGAACTTAAAGATTTTAACTGGTCCTGCCATGATTTAGCTGTACTAAGGCACAAAACAAAACTATATTCAAGACATGCAGCCAACAAGCATAGCAGTGGGTTTGTGATTGACTGTTGGTACACTAAGCATTTCTGCTCGTATGTGTGTGTGCGTGTAATCTAAGTGGCCTGTGCAATCACCAGAGTTCATTGGATTATTAACTGATTTGCTGATAAAGTTGGATGGCTTTTTTTCACTCCAAACACACAGTCAGGAAATCAGGTCTTACATATCTAGCCTGTGATTTATGACAAGCTCTACAGTGTTTGTATGTTTGTAAAGTTTGGAGAGAGCAATGCTGACAGGCAGAGCAGAAATGAGTTGGTGTGTATATGCATCTATAAGTGGGTGATGCCTCGATTGTACATGGTTATTATAGGAACCCTTCATTACTCTTTCTACACTGGGGGCGTCAAGAATACTGAAAAAACAAGTACTTGTCAGACTGTCAGCCTCTTCCCACTCCAGCTTTATGACTTTGGAATTCAAATTTTGTGCACCATTCCAATACTAAAAATTTGGCAGCATGCAGTAACATCTCCTGGAGTGCACAAGTGATGAAGCAGGGAAGGTTTAGACCCCTCTTTGCACACAACATAACTCTAAGAAAGAGATCAGGGAAGTAGTTTGACCCACAAGGAGGATATGACAGCAGGCTTTTTACCCACTCCGAGGTATAAACAGCTTTGTCTTTGGACGTGGTTGGATGACATGTTTGAAAACCAGGTTTGTTTTAAGCATACCAAACCCTTAATGCAGTACTTTAAAATTGGATTTTGTTGGATAAAAATGTCCTGACTTATCATATCTTGCATTTAGGTATTATTTGATATTTTCAAACTTAATGTCAGATCTCATCAAGAGGGTATAGGTTTAAGAGCTGAATAACCAAAAGGTTTCTGATAAGCAACACTGAAAGCAATCAGTGATAAGGAGTGCGAAGGCAGGTGTTAAAGTGCCCTATAAATATTTTGCATGAATAAACATTGAGAAGAGTTTAAGAAAAAGGAAAAAGCTCAGAGATGAATTGAATATTTTCTCAAGAGAAGATAAGATGTGATACTTCTGCAAAACCTCAAGGCAAGAGTCAGAGAGTTCTCACTGTTATTCCTTATGAGATTGTATTTATGGCAGTGAATCACTGGGCAAACACGTAATGTTTTGGGAGAGCAAATGAACCCTCCACATCTCCTTTAGCTGGCCTTTATTAAAGCTTGAGCCTCGGATCCACACAGGCTGCTTGGGTTTCATGGTCCACTTATTACTGTACTCGGGGCTTACTCAGGGTGAAAAGGGGTGGGGGGTGGGGTTCAGGGGGACACATCCAAGAAGAGATGACTCCCAGCTGCAGGCTCTTCGGATGCAAAGAAAAACAGTCACGCCAGTGAACGCACGCTCACACACACTTTTCTGTGACAGAAAGTATAAAAGGAGCCTGGTGTGTTAACATTACAGGCTCCATAAATTTGACAGAAGATTTGTCATTAGTTAGATATGTCTGTGTTTCACTTACAAGAGTGGACATGGGATCCCAGAGGAATAAAGTGCTGAAAAAGTTCCTAAGGAGTTGAAAAAATGGCTGTATCATGAAACATGAGCTCTTTTGATAAAATATAATTAAGCCTCATACCCTAACTAAGAAAATATATCTCTTTTGAAAGATGAGAGGTTTAATTAATTTAAGGCTGCAGAAAGAAGTCCAATGAGCCTCATGAACTGAAAGTCGGTCCATAGTTTATCATTTTCCAGGGCAGGATGGGCACATTTGTGACATCACCTGCAAACCTCGCAGTTATACGATGCAAACACACCAGGAGACAAACACTACTAAGTGGTCATCAACAGACTATACAAAACATACCATTATGGCTAACCTATACACATGCCAATATGAGCACATAAAAGAGAATAATAAAGACCATGACTCATATGAGCATCAAGAACATGCACATGCACACAGACACACATAGTGGCAGCAAAGACTACATGACTGTGTTTGTGATGACAAGTCTGCCTGACTGTCTTTGATCAGTGTTTTATTAGAGGCCTGAGGAAGATGCTGCTGAGTTGGAAAACATGTCATGGAGCTAACAAACTCTGCGGGGAAGTGTGCGTATGTTGTGTGTTGTGTGCTTCATAGCTTCATTCCACTCAAAGTAATTGAGTAACAGTACATGTCAGTGTGTGTGAGAGTGTCTGTGTAAGAGACAGTATCAGTGCAACAAATAAACAGCATTCCCTGATGAAATTAATTTGGTAATAGAGTGTAGTGCTAATGTAGAGAACCATTACAATGACAAACTGCTGCACCAATGCCAGAACTAAGATGTAAGTGCTGCTCATGAAATCAAGGTGCACATTCCAGACTGCAGTCCAATTTTTTTTGCACAAACCCATGACCTCTGTAACAGAGCAAAAACAAGCTACTCTAAAGGAACAAAGCAATAATAACACTCACGCAACCCCAAGGACTTAAATATACAATGTAATGTAAAACATTTGCACCAAGTAAAACCAAGATACATTTACTGTAATCAAATGTGTCTTTGCCAAAAATTTCAAATGACCGACATGGATTATGAGTAAGCTTTCAGGAATGTCTGGGTGTGTCTTTTCAGTCAACTGTCCTATTCAATATATGTTTTGTCCTCTTTTTTATTATTAGATCAGGAGCATTATTAGACAAGAAATAACAGAAAAGAAATAAAATTTAAGACTAAGACCATGTGTAATTATGAATATCACTTTATTCTTAGGTTTATTTGCCAAGCTGGTGATTTCTTGTAACTGGTGATGTTGTTCTTACTTAATCGACTTGATCTTAGCAGAGGAAGATGGCTCAGTTTTCGTCAGTTTATAAAAATAGTGCTGTTTGTTTTCATGTAAATCTAATAAAACCACAAAAACAAACATTCAGCAGTTGAAACAAGTACAAAAACCAGAACACTAAGGAGCAGTTTTGCCTACTATTACCTCAATTAGCTGACCAGCGTGAAAACCGTTTTAAGAAGTCATCACTGCAGCACTGTTGGATTTTCCAATTGTCATATATCCTTGTATTTGTGATCACACATTTCTAGTGTTATGACACTGAGTGGGAGAGGTGAGTGCATCTCTAATAAGAGTGACCATAAAAATAATCACAACACAATCTAATTTTAGTGTTTCATCAACACACAGTCACTGAGCATTTGGAGAACATTTCTCATACATGTATCTTTTTCTCCTCAGCTTAGGAAACTATTAAGCCTCTTCAAGCCCTCCTTTAGTCTTTACAGTTTTTTCAATTCAGAGCAACTCTTTCTACCAGTAATCTTCATGAATACAGCCCAAGATTTACTGCACCATGCTAGAAGTAAAGTACAAAGCTTGGCTGATATTCACATAACCCTCCTTCTCACTTGTGTTATGCTAAAGAAATGTCTGCTGGCTACTGCCTCCACCTTTACCCATCTGCACTCTTGTTGCATTATGCTTACCAGGCTGAGAGGCTCTCTTAGGTTGACATTTCATGCCATTCCTTCTTCCTCTTTCATTCTTTCCATTGCCCAGTTTCCCCTTTTCACTTACCTTTTCCTGTGCTAAACAGGTACTCCAGTTTTGGAGTATTTCCTGCCCTTCCACCCTTAACTTTTGTTCTATTTTTCCTTCCACCTTTCAGCCTTTATCTTCACATGCATGTAGCTACTTCAGGTAAGACAGGTAGACATAGCACTTTACTAGAATTACTCGCTCTTTCTCACCGGTCCATCCAAAGAGCTATTGTGTGTGTTGAGAGGCTTTGAGTGGCCATAGAGTGCGTCTGGAGAGATCAGTTTCAAAACAACAAAGCAGAGGTCTTGGGCAGTGTCTCCTGTCTTGTTCCTAACGGGTAACGACAGCCTCACTACATGACAAGCTGAGGAGAGTCTGTGTGAGGGTTTGTTATGTAGAGTGTATGTGTTTGTTTAGTTCACCTTAACTAGCCTGTGTCCCAAGTGACTACAAGTACAGAAAACAACAGAAGCTCTATCCCTCTTGCTTCATAATGAGTGAGTGCAGTTTCAGGTGTGACAAAGATGACTAAGCAGTGATTTATGGAACTGTCTTGGATGAGCAAAAACGTGTCTCACCAGAAAAGAAAGGAGACACCAGAGAATAGTTATACAGTGCAATTATGGGTCTTATAACAAAGACAAACACCCCAGGGAAAAGGAAGAATAATGCACACACACACTGACAAAGACAGACTTTTATCCTACTACAAAGACCTTTGGTCTGACCTGTCACAGATTATTAATGACTGTTAATGTACACTGCTTTGTTATGTTGTGTTTGCGTGTGGCCCGCACCCACTGATCATATGGAAAACAGAAATTAATCGTGTATGAACACATTTTGTAAGGTCCTGCATATTATTTTCTTGTTGCTGTTTTAAATATTTATTGTTTAAGAGTGCATTACATATTACATGTCATTTCGCATACATCTGCTGAATCAGTAAATAGCATGAATGA
Organism: Ptychochromis oligacanthus; assembly: GCA_015103295.1. Lineage (NCBI taxonomy): Eukaryota > Metazoa > Chordata > Actinopteri > Cichliformes > Cichlidae > Ptychochromis > Ptychochromis oligacanthus. The sequence goes on from VVAS01047864.1 coordinate 9,167, forward strand.
ACAGGGGCTTCATTGTTTACTTTATTTACTTAAAACTTTGAATTCAGATTATATTACAAATTACACTGACTGAAGATGCAGTCAAGATATCTTGAAAGGGGGGGTAAATTAACCCTGACTTTTGAATTTTGTTTATGTTAAAGATTTAAACCATATTGCAGTAACAGTAAAAACCCAATGAATTAAAGCTAACTGTGTCTACACACAACATCTTGCTCCTTACCAGTCCCTGAAAGACATTCTCTGTCTTTGCAGACAGAAGCTGGAGTCTTATGGGACACAGAGCGCCATAGTGGCTGCTCTTTCTCCTAGTAAATCACTGACCCAGAGCACAACTACTGTACACACATAACTCCCTGGAGAAGCACAGATACAGCCTGTGAACCTCATCACTCAGTGAGGGCAAAGTAAAGAGCAATGAGAAATGTCACAGGAGGCTACCCCCACCTCTTTTCCTGAGCGACCACCACACTGCTCTTTAAAGTGCATCCTTCCTTTCTACTTCCTTTCCTTCCCATGAGGGACCAATAATCTGAAGAGGCTAGCTAAGGTGTGCTGGGGAGTCCTTCACTTGGGCAACAGACCTGACGTACAGCTACTTCAAAGACAAGAGGGAAAAGGAAGGAAGAATCCTTTTAAACACACTACATGATATGTCTCATCTGTCACCCATCCCTCTTCTCCTTCACTTTCTGTCTTTTTTCCTTTCTCTCCTTTTTCTGGCGTCTCGGAAACTCTTGTCCAAAAACAGATCCCATTACATGCCATTATACACAATCAGACTCTTTCTCACATGCACACACACATTAATACCACAGAGAACAGAGTGTTGGGGGTGTTGTGGGTAGGGATCAGAATTGGCAGGATGGCCTTTGTGTAGGTAGATTAGATAAAAACACTAATGGCATTAAGCTGATGGCCTGAAAGCCACAGTCACACACTGACAGCCACTCAGGGGAATACACACCCGTCCCCAGTGGCAGAAAGAAGGAGCCACTGACACATCAGAGGCGGGGATCAGGTTTTCTGCTTTTGTGGGGATGGTGCTATATCGGAACTAAAAGCTACATAACCAGGCATGTGCATTTTTGTATTATAAAGACCAGAAAAGCATGATTCAAATTAGCTCTAAATATAGATTCCCTTTACAGTAGGATAAGGCTGCACTGAATGAGGACTATCAACAAGGGACCTCAGCCCCACAACTGCCCTCTTTACCTTGGGCTCAAAGTTGTACAGCTCATTACTGTTGGCATGGTGTAGCATTATCTATGTACGCCAGTACATATGCATGAATGAGTGTGTTCAACTGTGTTTCCCGTATTCAGTGTTACAAATACAACCAGATGAGAACTTTGGAATCATATTCCCTTCAAGAAGCCATCCACCTGAAGCAACACACACACACACACACACACA
>VVAS01047869.1:0-21653 GCA_015103295.1 Ptychochromis oligacanthus
CTCTTACGAACTACCTCCACTGCTTCAGTGACTGGAACACAAGTGAAGAGAGATGTGACATCATACGAGACCATTGTTTCATAATGACATCTCTCACCTTCTCCACAAAATCCAACCAGCCATTCCCCAACTCTCTGTGAATAGTACTCATGGCCGTTGATCAATGGTCATGACAATTTGCATATTATTGATCATGAAACTGACCTCACGGCCCATTGTTACCAATGGTGCCAGTTTCAGTCATTATGCAAATGTACTGTTTATAAGGTTGGGGAAACCTGCAGTCAACTGAGACTGAGGAAGTCACTTGGATGAGTGACAAAACGTTTCTCCCACAGAAAACGCTACGTCCAGATGAACAGAATCAACCTTCTGGGATTTCCTTACCTAGATGATTGAGCATGCATCAAGACATTGGTGGATGGATTGCCTGAAAAAACCACAGGGGTTTTGAAAGCATACTCATGTGCAGTTGCATCAGTTTGCCAATACAAGTGAAGATGCTTTAAAGTAGTCAGCTACCTGCAGCTGTGGAATGAGAGAAACCAAGTTCATTGCACCTTTGTGAACGTAGCCATGAAGTAATTCAGAAATGCAATCAAAAGAAGATCCATCTCAGTGGAGGATCTTTCATCTTTCACAAGCAGAACTGGAAATCACCAAACTCAACACAATGCAAAAGTCTCTGACATTTAATCTCTAAGAAAATGGCAGGACGTTAATTAGAGCAGCCCTCTTTAAGCCAATCGTGTGTTTCAGGATGGAGTCTTGCATGTTGGAGGAAGATTTGACCTGCTTTGTCAGGTGATTGTAAGCATCCTACCATCTTGGCCAAAGACCACTGCACAAGATTCACAAGGACAGGAAGGAATCACATCGTATTGGAAGTGCACCAGAAATACTGGATTCCCAATGCTACTGCATCATTTAAGAACACTGTCTCAAAATGCATCATCTGCAGACTACACGGATTGGATCTACAAGAAAGAAACAAATGTCAGGCCTACCATGAGATAGAGTGTTTCCAGATGGCCTAACCTTCTCCAAAGTTTGCACTGACCATAATGGACCTTTTGGGATGAAATGAGGAATATTTAGTAAAGAGACAAGGTTATAATCTTTACTTGCTTATTGAAGGGGCTTCCTCCTTGGATACATGCTACATACAGCTTACGCTGATTCATTGCCAGGAGAGGACAAGTTACAGATAATGCAACATAAGCTGAAAGAGTGTTGTGGGTTATTGGACCAAATAGAAACTTTTGTGTGGACCTCTGGAGAGGTGTGTACTGCTTTTAATTTTTACTGAGGCAAAGTAATAAATTGTCTTTTTGCTTTGAGTTACATTAGGAGTGCTTTTGTGGACTATAATGCGGAGCATGTGTCGACTAAAGACTTGCATTCTGCACTACCTCTTAAAAAAGCTTCAACCTCTGGACTGGCACCCACCTACTGTCCCGATCTGCATTTCACAACATTTTCATTTAAAAGATGTGAAAACTTCCCCTAAAACTAGGGGTTGGTGGTTCAACTGTCAGACTTCACAGGCTTGTAAAACTACAAAAAATTTAAATTTCTTGCAGTTCCTGGAAGATTTCTGTGGTGCATACAGTTCCCTTGAACAGTTGTTTACCCAGACTTCTACAGCAATTTATAGTGCTGCTTACTGATGAAAATCCCACTCCTGATGAGTGTTGTAAAGCGATTTTGTAGAATCAGTAAGATTAAAAGGTGCTATGCAAGTACAGACCATTGTCATCTAAGTAGTAAAACATGACAACTAATATTTGAGAAGTTTTTATTGACACTCATATATATGGTATGTAAAAGCTGTCATACATACACTTTTCAAGCTCCCCACCAAAATTGGGGTTAAAAGAAACTTGACTTTTTCTACTTGTTATCATGTAGCAGAACAGAAGCCAACCCAGAACGATAAAATGTCTGCCTTTGGCAAACCTACAGATTACATCCAGGATTTAAACTGTTAAATAATACCTACAGTACAGCCAACTGTGCCACTTACCTTTAGCTTGTGTTTCTCTGTTTACAACTGCTGAGCTGGACCACAGGTCTAAATTATGCATGCCAGCAGGCTGTGGCAATCCCATGTTTTCACATACTCTGTAGAAATGTGGCTTATTTTGTCTTGGATTACATTTTTTACATTTTACATTTGAAGTTGAAATCTGCAGCTAGATAACAGGTAAAAATGTAATTTCTTTCCCAATTTATTTATTTTTTTTTTTGACAGGGAAACTGTAATGATAACTGAAAGATCTCTAGACAACCTAAATGCTTCTGTAAGTTCAAAGGTCAGATTTTTGAGTAATATAGTATAAAAATAAATCTAATGCCACTCTTGTTCCCTTGTTACACATGTGTGGTAGTCAGGAAGCTGGCACACTAGAACGATGTTTGACAGTTCTGTGCCTGTGGTTGATGTGTAAAGGAAACCCAGTGACAGATCAGCTCAGTGCAGCCGGCCAGTGTTCCTGAGCTCTCTAGTTACACTTTGGTCCCCAGTAGCCTGGCCTCTCCCCACATGCTAACCATTAAGACAACCAGCACACCAAAAAAAAAAACAACTTCTTGCTGAAGTCAACATCATCTATGGGGAAAAAAAGAGAACATCAGTTGCATAACATTGCATTTTAACTTCAAATGCAGTTAAACGACTTGTGGTGATGTCACCACGCAAAACCTTTATTCAGGCAGCCAGTTAATGAACACATACTGTACACTCTCACACGGTGGATTATCGTCAGCGTTATATTTCATATCGTTAAAGGCAAACTACAAAGGTTCCTTCCCTGTATTATTTGTAGGTTTCGAAACTTTGCATGCAACACATGAAAATCCACCTTGGTTTTTAAATCAGTCTATAACTCTGATTATATTCCGATAATAGAGAGTTTGAAATCTTAAGAATGAGGCGACATATAAACAGTTGTAGTCACGTCCACATGGCAGTGATAGGCAAATAGTAAAAGACAAAGATGGAAGAGTAAGGTTACTTTTAAGTGCTACATTGGAAGTCTCTTGATTGTAATTGACTCTCAAACAGCTGAGCTGCATTGAGAACTTGTGTCTTGTTTGTGAACACTGTTTTGTTTTTAATTTTCTCTCCATGAAAAGATGTCCTTCTCCATTTTGAACAATGGAGGGGAAATTCCAGCACTGACACCCCACAGACCCTGTGGTGTTTCAGCAAGTCACATAGCTCCATATTTGCCGCTTCCCATCAGTGGTCAGAGAAAAACCCGCATTATAACCTTTGTAAAATCAAATGGTACAATGCATTTTTTTTCTGAGACTGCATGTCTTTTTTGTTTGGTTTTTTTTTGTGACAGGGGTTCATAGTTCCCAAAAGGATAGTAGCAGACGCATCTCTCCATCAAAGACCCAGCCATACGCTCCTTCTCCTTACACCTGTAATACTTCCAGAGAGTGTCCTTTCACAGTCCTCCGTCTATAGCTGGGTGGTTGTAGTAAAGCGCCTAGTCCTCCTGTCTTGATGCCTAGTGGCTGGGAAGTGGCAGTAACGTGGCAGCCTCCCTCGCGACTTTCTCTTGGAGCTATGTGGCATGCTAGGGTCTGGGGGGGCTGGTAGTCAGGCCTCCTCGGCTGTGGCATCAATCCCAGCGTAGGTGAAGTTCTCAAAGAGAGCCATGTTCACGTAGGCCTGAAAGATAGATTGAACCTTGTGATTTATGAAAGTAAATGTACACCAGAAGAAAGATGGCTCAATCTGTGTCTGTCATACTGTAAAGACAATACATATAAACAGCCAAGTGAGAAAAAACCCCCCAAAACATTTAGATTACCTGGGAAAAACAGCTGCTTTAGCCTACAGTTCTAATTTTTTGATGAAACTGTGAAGGAGTAACCATCTTAGAGTAATGTTTGACCACACTCAAATAACACCAACAGGATGTTTTTCCACTCTTCCCTTTCTCCCAGCATGGGGTGAATGAAACCTTACCTTCCTGGCCTCCTGCATCCTGTTGAGCTGCACAGAGATTTGGGAGAAGGGGGGTCTCTCATAGGGCCGATCTCTCCAACACTGCCTCATTAGCTCATAGCTGGAGACAAACATTAACACATTGGCAAATATGGTAAAATATAGTGACAGAATAGGCCACATTACTCATTAACCACTAGCTATGAAATTACTTACACCTCGTCGTCACAGTTTTTGGGTTTCTCCATTCTGTAGCCTTGTGGCAGCTTTTCATAAAGCTCGGCACAAGTCATCCCGCAGTACGGCGTGCCACCTGAAGCACCCACACACACAAACACACAAATGATAGTTGCATGCAACTTCAAACCATCAGAATTCTCAAGAATAATCTTTATTAGGAAATGGCAGTGTTATAAAACTGCACATGTGACTTAAGTAAGATCACCTAAAAATGGAAAAATGTTAAAGAAATTCTTAATGACTCATAAAATTATCTAATCTATAAGGGGCGGGACAGGGGAAGTACAAATGTTAATTCTGGCTTGTATGTTGCTATTGATTATGATTGCAACCTCTTATTTTTAACTGTCTGGTTAATAACATGTATTTATATGTTTATGCATGTATGCATATGTAAGTCAACTTATTTTCGTTTGGTTTTAATTCATATAATTTATTATTTCTTTCCCATAGGATGAGCAGCTGCTACACTGCTAACAGCTTTTAGGGATTCAACTTTTGTTAGCCTGTCAGTGTGAGGTGCTGAGATCTGTATTAAAATATAGAAGTAAATGGTATAGCTTCTGTTAGGCTGTATGCATACTTACCTAAGCTTACAATTTCCCAGAGTAGAACACCAAAAGACCACCTGTTAGGATACAAAGATGAGGCCGATGTCTTAGTAAAGTGCTTAAGACTGAAGGGTGACATGGGAAAAAGTACAGTAGTTTCATTATTGGCTCTTGAAAATATTTCATTTTCATGTTCCTTTGTTGATCATATCAATCTTTGCCGATTATATCTGGTGCCTTGCAAAGCAGCCAGCTCCACTGATCTACAGATGTTAAATGACAAAATATTCTGAAAGATTCCGATTGTCATGTTTTTACAAGATGGGGTGGGGTGGGGGGTGGAGCAAAAAGTCCTACTGAAAATGTCAATATTCAGCACAAATATTAAAAAGAATAACATGAAGATATTTTTGTTTTTAATCATTAAAATGCATATTGCTTTTTTTAAAAAGGACCTAGAACCTTAAGAGGAACTGAGTGTGTCAGAGACATAAAACCACCATCTTCCCTGAGATCTGATTAGTGAATTTCTCTGAAGAGAAATACCATCGGTTTCATATGTCACAGAGCTATGCGGTAGATCGTATGGGCAGACAAGTGTTGTTTATGCTCTAAGTTTGTCCATTTGTTTTTCTTGATCTCTTCTTTGCAGTATCTTTCACGCCATCTCACGTCTTACCCTGTGTCTCTTACTAATGTTTACAACTCTCTGACCCTCTGAGCAGCCTTCACAGTTCTTCCGTTAGCTGTGCTGCACTCTCTGCTGTGTATAAATAGGCTCCACTTGACAGGCCAACGTCTCTGTCTGACTGCTAAGTTGTACCCAAGGCTTCCTGATTGTGCTTATCAGTCGCACAGCACACTGTTATCACTCTACCGGTGACAGACGGATGATTTGTTGTTTTCTGCGGTGAGGTGCTTTGTGGTGTACATAATCAAAACCTGAGTAGAAGAAGTTGTAAATAAGGTTTCTAAAGATACTAAAGAAGAAACAGAGGAATTAGGATTATTAAGACCTATATATTGTAATATTGAAACCAGGTCTTTTGAGGAAGTGTTTATGAACTACTTTGCCAATGGTTCTCAGTTCAGAGGAGTACTGTATGTCTGCATATTGGTAAAAACTGACTTACACATCACTCTTTGTTGTATACACGCTGTAGTTCAGGGATTCGATGGCCATCCAGCGTACCGGCAGCCTCCCCTGAAAGCCAAGCAATGGATTTATGTCAAATCTTCTGCCCTATGTGCTATGGCATGAGGTGTCTTAGTCTAATTCTGATATTATTTATGTTTAAGAATTGCATAGAAAGGATGAATGTATGATGAGAAAATAAATAAAATATCCTTTAAATTGTCATTATGAAATCTTCATTAAGGTGGTGCCACATTACAAGTCCATTAGAGCAATGTCCTAGTCTACTCTACAAACACTATACACTATGCCGCAGTTGACATATGTAAACTTGGCTGCCCTCTACAGGTGATCTCTATTGTTGTCAAAATCAATAGCTGTCTGAATGGTATTGTACAGACAAAAACAACCCAAAGCAGTATAAAATAAAAGTAAAACTTTCCTGGCCCAATGGACTATATTTCATTTGATCTGGTAGGTTTGAAATGTCAGCTTGTAACATATCTGAGATGTATTAACTAATCTTCAGAATAGGTTTTTAATTAAACATTATGTGGCAGAATACAGATCCACAGATAAACTGACAGACTTAAGTTATGGCATTGTGGTATCACAAAATCTCAGACTGCAACAATCTGCTGATAAATGTTTTGCTTTACAACTCATTTGTCTTTTCCTATTTTGCTTTCTGTTTTCAGCATGTGAGAAGTTAGAACAACAGATGGAACCCACTCTTCTAAAAGGAAAAATTCATCCAGTATAAGTGTTTTTGTCCCAAGCAACCAGTGCCTTTTGCTGGGCTAAACCAAAACATTACCCCTGCCACTCACCATCGTCTTCTTAACATAAACTTCCTCACCGCGGGACAGGCCGAAGTCCGCAATCTTAGCCACAAGGTTGTCCCCAACAAGAACGTTCCTTGCTGCCAAATCCCTGTGGATGAACTAGCACCAAGAAAGAGGAGGAGAGGAGAGAGGCAGAGTCAGGGCAAAGACACAGAAGTACCAGTTCTAAGATGTTTTACTGAATGCCATGCTACAACATGATTTTCAAATGGTTATATCTTGGTCTGCATAAGGAAATATCTCAAGCAAAATTAAAAATGATCCTGTAAATGTATCTAAAAAATCAACTTCTAAGAGGCAACTTCATGAAAAACTGAGACTTTGATTAGATGTAAGATCATCTGAAGAAAAGGCACACACTAAAAGACACACACCAGCAGCCGAAGTTGCACATCCTTCCTCCTCCTACCTGTTTGTCGCTGAGGTAATGCATCCCATTCGCCACATCCACAGCAAACTGCAGGAGCTGCTGGGAGGTGAGGGTGGAAGCAGTGCCATGCTCTTTGGCAAAGGCAGGGTCGGTCTCCAACACACGGCTCTTCCTCAGGAAGTCAAGGAGGTTACCATAGGGAGCGTATTCTATGGCTATGTACAGATAACCTGGAGAAGACAGAGGGACAGATGAACTGAAATCTCTCTAAAGTCTCACATTAAAAGAGGTCATGCCACCTGCTAATAAACATATTACCTTCCATCTGTACAAAATGTTATCAGCTCAGTCAGACTATTTTAATTAAATTGTATTATTTTTATGACATATTGTGACTTTGACCTTGGCTGACTTGCTTGGATTTGCCTGGGAAGAGGCCCAGCTACAGTTTGTATCGGGCTTGGCCTTCAACTATTCGGTCCTGACGCAGCAGAGGTAACACCAGACCTTTTGTAAAAATCCTCACAGAACTCAACCAGATGGCTGAAGCTTTGTTAATAGATGACTGCTTCCAACCAGAGCCAGAGCTCCTACAGGCATTTGTAGTTGTTGGAAGGGTTTCATGTTGATTTCACCAGGACCAGGGACAGTGCCAACACAATTACTAAGTACCATATGTGGAAGGAAAGAATAACGGGTTTATGGGCAGACTGGTCAAAGAACTGGAACATAATACAATTATGTTACTTATGAGTTACAAAAGCTTCTGTTAATCAAACGCATGCTGTGTTTCTTGCAACAGAAGACTTTCTCAAAATGGCACGGTAACAAATCATCTCCAACACCTTCAGAATAACCTATCTCTATGGGTATGTGTGTTTATGTTAGGCACATAGCTGGAAAGAGAGAGCGACTGTGCTACGAAAGCAATGTGGAGAGTCCTGACCTTTTTGTTCGTCAATCTTTATCTCCTACTTTTAAGAGTATATCAAATATCTTCTCGGTTTATTGCCTCCACTCTTGTGTTGAATAGATCAGTGCTGAATTCCTTCCGGACACACCTAATTTTTCTGGTATGAGAGAGAGAGTAAATTTGTTCCAGATCTCAGTAAGATGAGATAGAGACTGAGCTGAAAGGTATACCATTATCCCTCACGTAAAGACATTAAATGTAAAACTGGCAAAAAAGTAAAACTTAAGAAAATTAAGGCAGCAACTGAGCAACATCTTGTGCTACCTCTAAAAGCCAGTTACTATTTTTTTTTCCAGCGTCATATTTTTAACAGCTTCCCTTTGAAAGGAACTGGAGTTACACAGAAAGTAATAATATATCCTGCCAATGAGCACTTTTTTCTCGAGCACGTTAAAATCTTTTACTTGCTTGCTCCTTCTCTCCCTGCTTCCCTGCAACATTCCTCCCTCCTGACCGCTTTTCCCTCGCACTCACCCCCTCCTTCCTCTGGTGCTCTTTCCATGAAATTAAATGCAGAAAACACTCTAGGTTTTCTTTAAATATTTGTGGGAAGGCCTATACCGTACGTATATGTGTGCATGTTCATTATTGTTACACAATGATGTAAACGAAGAAGAGTGAAGGTCTGCCACTTGAGCGTGAGACTGACGAGGAGACACACTGAGTTAGTCAGAGGTTTATTTTAACAAGGTCAACTTGTGTGTAATGTCCTCACCGAGGTACTTCACATATGCTTCCAGTCTTTGATCAAACATAAGTAATTAAATTAGTCAATTTACAAGACACTGGCGAAAACTGATACTTCACGGTAAGAACAATGAAGGAAACCTTATACAAATACATAGATGCATGCCACAGCTGTTTGGTTGTTAGGCGCACGGACAAATCAAACAAATGTGATAGCACAAACGCTTCTGGCAGGCAAAGATTATTTCGTTTGGACACATTCTGGGGTTTTCCAGGTGCAGATGACAGAGAGTCAAATGGCATGGGTGTATCTGTTTGCATCTCAAGTAAGAAGAATTTAACCTCCTCAAGTACAGTGCTGCATATTAAGAAGGAATGAGCTGAATATGAAATACAGTTTGCTGAAGACTTGTGCATGAGCTTATAGTCAGTCCTTGATAAAAATATAAAGATGGTGATTATTAGAACTATGTTGTTTACCTCTGCCTTTAAAAAAAAACGTTCTTTAGACCATTTGAATATTTAGAAAGATCCCACATATGTTTTCTAATGCACACCAATATGCTGATTATGAGCATGCAACCCCTATATGTATATTACAGATGGAATCACAACAAAATCTGAACTACTCAGTGCACCCTTATCCCTCCATAACAACTGATCAAACACCATCTGCTGTGGAAGATCACATGGTATGGTTGAAAGCTCTAGATCAAGCTACTAAATAAGGTTTCAACTGGAATTGTTCCGTCAAACATCTAATTTTTGCTGTATGGCTAATCCTGTAACTTCTTTGTGCTTTAACATACAGTGTATTTCATGCATAACACTGTATAAGTTTCTACAATATACCTTACAGTTTATATGGACACTAAACTGTAAGGTGGCCTTATATATTTTTGCACCAAAACAGCAATTTGCATGACCTGTAAACTACTGTTCCCGAAAAGCCAAAACTTGAAGGCACATCAATATTCATCACAGCCACTAGATGTCGCTCACTCACCTCTGTTCTCACAGGCACCTATTAAGTTGATGATGTTGGGATGCTGGCCTAGTTTACAGAGAACCTCCAGCTCCCCTGCAAAGTCTCTGTGGTCATTCTCTGAGGCAAACTCTGCAGGAAGAACAGCGTGAACGGCATTGTTAGGCAAAGCGCAAGCAAAGCAATGTTTGAAATGAAAATTTCACATCAGGATGCTCTACAGTGTCTTAACTTTACTGTGTCTGTTCTGTGTGATGAACGTATCTCTACCGTATGTGTTTGTGACTCCTTAGATAATGAATGTGTGCCATAGTTACCTTTCAGCATCTTGATGGCTGCACTCATTTTGTTGCCATCCTTCTTGATCATGGCTTTGATGACCTGGTATTGAAACTGTAGTTAGATCAAATGTTGCAAAAAGCACAGCAACCCCTATTATAACATTCAGAAAGTGCACTGAGAGTCTAAACACCTGGCCAAAGTTTCCCTCTCCAATGACATCTTCGAACTTTATGTCCTCCCATTCAAGGATTGGATAGGTGAGGGGCTCTGGCGTGGGCTTTGGCCTTCGTGTCAGGGTCAGAGTTCCTGAGTTAAACTGCAAAATAGTTTCCTCCCCCTGGTGATATAAACAGTCTAAAGTCAGCAGAATTTCAGGACTTTCTCAAATCAGTTTTGTAATATTTGCTGCAAAGTCAAACACAACTGAGTGAATCCTCACCGATCCCGACTGGTAGGTAAATGTGCGGCGACGGTTCAGTAGCATTTTCCTGATGAAGAAAAGAGCCAACAGTGCCAACAATATAGTCACACAGGTGACAGTCACTGAAGCAACCACTGCCACCAGCAACTTGTAACTGTCCCCAGCAGGCACCATGGTCACCTCCAGGAGGGTCGGCGGTGAACTCTGAAGACCCTTTTCTAAGCATCGGGGAAGAGATGAAAAGGAAGGACGGGAGCCAAGATGGAAAGAAAAAACAAATGGAGAGAAACAGATTTTCATACAGGGGAGATAAATATGGAATTTTAGAGTAAACATATTACTATCCCAAGAAAATCCCCATCCCTATGTGGGTGATCCTGTCCACCTGTACAAAAGCCTAACAAGTATAGTAGTGAAGAGGTTTTCAACTGGGAACTATTTTTGGGTTTAAAATATATATTGTTTACATTAAAGTAACCATAAAAATCTATAATTTAAATCAATATATTAGACAAAAGATTTCCTCTAACTTTTCTATTATGAGATCCCATATTTTAGTCTCAGATTTTGTATGATTCAACAATTTTAATAACAATATACGTTTACCAAATGCTAATATATCCGTCTTAAGAATATAATACAGTATTATTTGGAACCTTTTACATGTTACGTGCCTATTTTATATTCTGTGAAACTGTGGATCATGTGAGTAGTGTCCTACTTACCAATCCCTTGTGTCTTTGCCTGAACAAAGTCGCTCCACTCCCCTGGCACTTTAGAGAAAGCCCTCACTCTGAATTGGTAGACCGTGCTGACGTTGAGCGCTGTCACATCTTTGGTGGTCTTGTTCCCATCGTCTGTGTCCACCCAAGGGTGAGGGCTTGCCTGGCCAACTGGCTGGTACTCTATGATATATTTAATGATGCCTCCATTTGGATCCTCAGGGGGCTGCCACTTCACCTGAATGGCTGACACGGACAGGGGAAGGGCCTGGACGTTGCGTGGGGATGACGGGCCTTAGATACAGAAACATTATAGTTGTTAGAGTCAATCAAAAATAACTTTGTTACTACACATTCTAAAATTAAACAGCTTATCCAATCAAAAGCTTTCAGGCCGGTTGCTTGAGGAAGGTTTGAATACTGAAGAAAAGGATTTAAAAGAAACATTTGCACAGATTATGGCTTTATAACTATGAGCTGCTAAATTCTTTCCTTAATACACACACAATTTGTGGGCAGAGAGAGAGTCACTAAGCAAAAGGCAAGGACCAATCGTGGCTTAGTGTTTAAAGCAAAGCTAAAACCTTTCATAATTTGAGCCTATAGCATGCTATATATTGCATTAGACCTAGTGTTGTGTGACAGACTACACTAAATGAATTATAAACTGTTTTCTTTTTTTTTTTGGCAACGCTTGTTTCTAACCAGCAGCTTTCAGTTACCCTGGCTGTTGATGTGGAAGTGGTAGGGTTTGGAGGGTGGCCCCCGGCTGCCACAGTTGATGAGGCGCACCACCACCGTGTAGTCTTGTTGATACTCCAGGCTGTGGAACTTGGTGGAGAGCACATTGAGCAGGGTGTGAACCTCCTGTAGTTTCTCACTGTAGTGTGGTGGCCCAAAGAGCTCCACTAAAAAGCCACTGGCTCTGCCGGCGTTATTGCCGTTGCTGGCAGGTATTCGCCAGCGTACAGTAACATTGCGGCCTTCCACCGAGCTGCTGTCAATCTCAGGTTGAATTGTGGGCTCTGCAGCAACAGAGAACACAGGATGAGCTGTGGGGACTATGAGCTATTTGTGCATTTTTCCTCATTGATGGATGCTAGGTGATTTCCTTGATTTTCATTTTGGTTTTGAGTTCATTCACCACTTTGCAGCAGCAGCAGCTAGTTTACAACATAAAACAGTGCTACCTTTAAAGACTGCTGTGTTTTTCTGTTTTCTGCCCCCTTATTAATGTGGACCTCCTAATTGTGTTCTTTCTTATGTGATTAACCTCCTCAGAGTGTTATATTTTCCCAAAATGTAGACTTCAAGTCTCTTTATGGGAGTACATTTCTAAATAAAATGGATGAATGGCTAGCATAAATACAGTATTTGTTGATGCAGAATTTAATTTGTTTCATTTTCCATTGCAGCTTTTGACTTAAACATTAATGGAACATCCTCAGTTCAGTTCCAGCCAGGGGAATCTGTTGAATGTCTCTTTTCCAATATTTACACTGTTATCAATAGTTTATGCTTATGCAGGAGACAAGCATAAACTATTATTACAACCATGAACTGTTATCAATAGTTTATGCTTGTTACAAATCAGTTTGGCTGCATTTCACACATGGACCTGATCACATATTGCAAAAGACTCAAACTTCTAAACAGGCCCTTTTCATGTTATTTTTTTCTGCACTTGCACACTGATATGCTCTCTCCCTCTGCACCACATTCATTTAGGAATAAACCTGCACCTGGCATTTGAATACAGGTTGGTACTGCTTTAAATTTTTTTTTTTTTATTCAGTCACCAACCTTCTAAGGGTCTTCAATTTATTTTTGTTAAGAAGCAACCACATATCATTTGAGTCCACAAGCATCTTTCTATATTTTCCCCAAACTTGAGTGAGGCATGGGAAAAGCACTTCACTATTTTTCTAACCAGACTCAGAATAATTGAGCTTGCTTAAGTTCTGTGGTCAGGACAATGGACATTTGTTCCCAGGCAAATTTTCCAGAAAAATATACACATGTCCACTGTTTGTGTGGTCTCTGCCATTTATCTGTAGGTCTCACCAGGACAGTCGGTCTCCATGATGGCCTCTGGCCCCGGGGCCCCCTCTCCTCCTTCCCCAGGACGACTCAGCTGGACACAGACACGGTAGCGTGTCGAGGGCTCCAGGTTCATAAGTGTGATAGGCTCTTTGTCACTATAAACTGAAAGAAAATTGACTTAGGATAGGCTGATTAGCCAACACTGTCCTTCTGTTTCACAGTAGGATTATTGAGCACACATTGCCAGAAGTGTTATAAATAAAATTCCACGCATAAACTCAAACACATATGTTTAACATTTATTGTCTTTAGATATGGGAAGAACAGATGTGAGCTTGAACTCAGTGGAACCCGATGTGCAGTCTTTGGGAAGATCTTTTTGTTTAGAAACAAGATTGGGGTAATTTTTTTAATTATAAATATAATTAATTATTTTTAACTGTCTTTGTCAGATTTTCCATTGAGAGTTGTTTTTATTTTGAATTTGTGCAATCTGTTGCCCTAATCATTCTTCTCACTTTAGCTAATACATTATAACTTTGGCTGAACTCAGTGTGTGTTGAAATAACAGAGATTTATGCAAGCTTTGCTTTTGTTGCTGCAGTGCAATAAAAGAAAAGTCAAAAAAATTATCCGTGACTGCTATTCTCTGTGATAAAGTTTGACTACATGATTATGTTTTTGTCCATATACCTATGATGGAGGACCAAGAGTCTTTGTTGTCATTATCCACAGGTTTGTAGAGGACTCTGATTGAGACGATGGGGCCGTCTCCTATGTGAGCATCCGCCGGCATTACCCGCAGCTGCTTGCTTCTTTTTTCCAGCAATTTTGGAGCAGTAGTGGGCATCGGGGGCTCTGGAAATAATTTTATCCGGAAATGTGTGATATGTCCTGCGCTTGTCACTGAATAATACATTTACCACTCTGTATATAATTTTAAAATGTTAGAAATCACACACCTTTAACAGTGAGGTTGAATTTGCGGGAGTCCTGGCCTCCATTGGTGGACACCCTACACTCCCACAAGCCTCCTTGCTGAGCATTCAAGTGAGAGATCTCGAACTGGGCTGTACTCCTGTTTGAGTCCATGACAGTGCGAGAAGCCTGCAAGTAAAATGTGTAACACAGGGAAGCAATGAAATATACTGTCAAAAAAAGAAAAAGAAAAACAAAAAAAAAGAAACAGATTTCATCTTCTGTGCTAATTTTGCAGCTGCTTTTTTCCTCACTTTGAGAAATTTCTTTGTTATTTTCGGAAGTGCTGGTACAGTTCTTTAACAGTATGTCTATTATCAAGGAAACAGCACTGAAACAATAACATAGAAACTGAACATATCACTTAAAGTCAAAACATGGTGACTGCTGCACTGTAAAGTGATACAGCCATATCTGGTTAGGCCATTGTACTCTTGGCTTCCTCAGAACGTGACTCAAACTTGCATTTATCAATTTGCACTTTAAGGCATAGTTTAATTCAACTTTTTATCTGACTAATGGCTTGTTATGCTTTATTTGTTCTATTTTTGCTCTTTCTTTACTTTTTGGGGGAAACCCTTTACAAATTTAAACAAACAGCTGGACATTTTTGTAAAGCCTTTATTACTTTTCCTGGCGAGGTACACTAGGAGATTAGTCACTCTCATGACTGAGTTAGCTACATTACAGTATAGTCTAGAGCTAGAACCAGGAGGTGCTTAACTTAGGTTATCATTATGAGTGGAAACAGAGGGCAGCAGCTAGCTTACAGCTAAGTTCAAAATATGTTCCTGTAAAGTTCTGTAATGTTTATGCTGTGTAGACTATAACTTTTTTTTTTCTTAATCTGAAACAATAATTTGTGGCTGATAGGGAATTAAGTAACTATTTCTTGACAGTTTATTTAGCTGCCCAGCACCACTTGTGTGAAGAACCATGCTAGCTGTTCTTCTTGTTTCCGGTCTCCAGCCTCATAGTTAGCACATGTGGTATGATTCTTCTTTTCTAAACCTTGTCCAAAAACAAGCAGGTAAAAGTGTTTCCCAAAATTTAGAATTTTTTCATGTGGTAGATTTCAACCACTAAGCTTAAGCCTATTTTGTATCACATTCATGTTGTGTGGCCTTATAGTTAACCTCTGACTGACTACCTAGATTTACATTTTTAGTTAATCTATTTTGTTAATTCAGTCAGGACCATTCTAGTCAAAACAAGATTCTTATTTCTATTTGAAGTCGTATAATTTGGCAGTATGGCTCTCATCTGGGACCTCCCTGGCCCCATACACAAAAAAACAGGCATCAGTAATAACAGATGTCACATTGATTAAGTCAGACACAATCTGAAAGGAGGAACTTAGGTGGCGGTGGGCTACAAAGCAGCTTGCAGATGTGCAGCAATTGTGAAAAAACTAATGCTACAGTCACGCTATAGGGAAAGACCACGTCACGACCAAAATTATTGCGACCACGTGCAATGAACTTGCGATCTTAATACCTTTGAAATGACTGCTACAAGGACCTCTTGCAGTGAGTTGCCATCTTCAAAGTGACTTTGGTGTGTGAAGATGGTGATAAAATGGCAATAAGACGGAGTTTGTCTGTTATCAGCTTCCAACTGAATGTAGTCAAGTTGCCAATTACATGGAATCTATGATAATACAGTGATTAACTGCGATAAATCGGCGAAATGGACAGATCTGCTGCTGTCTACACACACAGAAATTCACATTAAGCAGAAATTCAGAGTCACAACTTACATTCAGAGTCCACCCAGAACCTGATAGATTTGAAATTGAAGTTCAGAAATTCCACCACAAACAGTGACTCAGTTGCTACAGGATGGTGATTTAACTGCAAAATGACATTGCTTTTATATAAGATTATAACCAGAATACAACCAGTTGGTAACCAGTTGAGTTGAGTCCCCTATTGCAAAGAGATGCCTCACAGACGAGTTGCGCTCACTGGCACAGACTGACTCAGATTGATTGCAATGTGTTGTTAACATGTCTGTGTTTATAGACAGCAATTATCTGCAAACCTTCTCCAACCTGTCTGAGAGTGATTGCAGTCGGTCCGAGTTGGACCACAGTCATTTGGAGACATGTTGTCTCCCTCAAGGCGAACTGTGCAGTTGTCGTGTAATCGCCTCATGATCAAAAGTTCACTCTGTGACTTGACCGATAAAGGAGGTGGTCAGTTTAGGCCAGGAGGGAAACTCTGAAGATGGTGATGAAGAAGAAGCTTCGTGCTAGCCAGCCTGCTCATTGGCCCATGGATATGGGAAGATGCAAGTTGAACGATTAATGACTTGAGAATAACTACTCCTGGCAGTTAAAGCCGAAAAATGGTTACAAAGCAAACTGTGCTGTGTCCAAGGTTTTTCAAAATTGGGCTGATGCAGTATAGCTTAGGACAAGAAGGATATCTTTTTCTTTTCATGTTTCTCACTTGAAATCAGTGTGTTTACCTATATTGTCACTTTTGGTGTACATCTCCAAATTTTATTTACAGGTCTCAGAAAGTCTTAAACTTGCCTTGCTTATATGTAGATGTGTTGACGCTCTGATGTGTAACTATAGCTACATCATGAGATTTACAAATGTGCTGTGATGCAGTCAGACATGTGGTTTAGGAGATATACAGAGTGAAATCAACAGGTGTTGAAGAAATAGTTACTCACTTTGAAAAATGTTACTTGCTTTCTTAGCAATCACTGCCACTCCCATGCTCTACCACTGAATGAGGCTAGACAGTGGCTAACTTGGCTTATCGGGCACAGTGGGAACAAAGGAAAATGGCTCATCTGGCTCATCTGGCTCTGTGCATAAGTGACAAAATCCACCTAGCAGTACCTCTAAAGCTCTCATTTACGTTACATGTTTGTTAAATCAATTTAAAAACAGCACTTGGCTTTCTGCGTGGCTGTCTACTACAGTTTTACAGCAGTTTTTTGCCTGTTGTTTGGCTTTGTGCTGAGACTTTAAAACCACAAATTGTTGTTTATAACCTGCTGTTTGTCCACATTAAACAGACAAGACGTTACATGTTAACCAGAGAAATTAAAATGAGCTGGCTGATGGGATTTGGTTGTATTTGGACAGAGCCATACTTACTGTTTCACCCTGTTTCCAGCTGCTTATATTTTATCCAAGGATGTTAGAAAGGCATTAATCATCTCAACTCACTTGGAAAGAAAGCAAGTAACTATATCTTTCAAAATGTCATCCTAGAATAGGTTGATAATCTAATTTTCCTCAAAAATATGGAGTGTAGGAACATCAGGCATTAATATTGCTGGGAAGCTTTTGAGCTTCTTTCTCTTCTGTAATCAAACTTGCAGGTTGCTAATGTCTTTTGGTGTTCGCGGTCCTGAGAAGAGCTCTACCTTCTCTTCTCTGCCCTACAGCCATCACTCACTCACAGGAGATTATTTAAAAATAATGTGCTGAGGATTTTTTTACTCCCTCAATCAATTCTCTCATTTCAGCCCGCTGCTGGCTGAGTAGCAGCCGGGCACTTTCTTGGCCTCCCTTGACTGGCTGCCAAATGGAACAATTGGTTACGATCCATCACCAGCAGTTGCCAGAGATGCAACAAAGACATTCTTCCCATCATCCCTTGCTGTCACTGATGGGCTAGCAGGAATAACTACCAGACGCTGTGCCATTTTTGGGGGTTTTTTTTCCCCCCTTTTCCCTTTTCCTTTTTTTCCTTGTGTTCAGCGGGGAAAGTGGAGTATCCTGATGTGTCAGCCTGCATGTTTCTTCATATGACACAAAGAGGCACTCAGTTTATGAAATTTTAATGACTCTATTGTAACAAACACTAGAGATGTCATTGTGTGAAGAAGCCATTGTCCTGTCGGCTGGCAGGCCGCCAGATGTTTCACCTCCACTTATCCTGGCTGATATAAATACGGGAGAACTGGAAAATTGCCCTTCCCACTCTTTCCTGAATCTGCTCCATGTAAAAGCGGGCAAAGGGAACAAGGTGTTATTGTTCGGCCTGATATGCTTCCCTTATAACTGAATGCTTGCAGATCTTCCTTTAAAATTGCTGAAAACTGTGCTGAGAAATGGCCTCTTAAAGGCAGAGAGAGCTGTGAGCTGAAGCTGCTCCTCCCATCACTGTAATTACTGCTTCTGTGTTGTTTGCACTCTTTGCATGGTCAAATCTTGTGCAGACTCATGAGAGTGCTTGACTTTGAAGTATATGGCATATGCATGAATGTAAAAACGGATTATAAAGAATACATCAGTGTACACGCACTCACATGCATGTTTCATATTCCTGAAATAGGAGTTGAGGTGCAGCAGGGTGTGACATGTAATAACAAGCCATTACTCATCTTTTATCACAGGCCATGACTCTGATCGACTCCTGTAACTCTGGCAGCAGTGACATATATACAGTATACTGTAATGTCGCAAGGTTGTTTGGCTTAAATGGTCAGTTTTCCTAAAATATAACACAAAATTTCTTACTTTGTATCTTGGAGTGCAGAAGATTTGGGCTTTAGTTGTCCATTTGGCCTGTTGGCAGTACAGCTATTGAAGATTGAAGAGTGTACAGGAAGAAAGCTGCATTGTTTTATTCATTTATTCCAGTAATGCATCGATTTTATGGCTCAGTCACACTAGAGTAAAAATAGGACTGCGACCTCCTTGCAGCTAAAAAAAATAAGTGGTTACCCAGTGATTGCACTGGATTTTTTTTCTCGTTCAGCAACCACTTTCAATCACAAGGCAATTGCACAGGTAGCCTGGTGGGAGACAACCCGTCTCCAAACAATTGTGGTCCGACTCGGACTGACTGCAGTCACACTCAGACAGACTGGCAAAGGTTTGCAAGTAACTGCCTTCTAATTTATAAACACAGACAGATTGCCAACATGTTGAAGTCAACCTGAGTCATTCTGCACCAGTGAAGTCAACTCATCTTCAACGCGTCTCTTTGCAATAGGGGAATCGACTCAACTGGTTGTATTCTGGTTATATTCCTATTTAAATGCAAGGTTGCCAAGTGCCTATGTCATTCTACAGTTAAATTACCATCCTGCAGCAACTACATCACTATTTGTGGAGGAATTGCTGAATTTCTCTTTCAAATGTATGAGGTTCTGACTGGACTCTTGAGTTTAAGTAGTTAATATGAATTTCCGTATATGTAGATGGCAACAGATTTGCGATTTTTCCCGATTTATCACAGTTAATTTCTGTATTATCACAAACAGATTGCACGTAATTGCCAATTTGACCCCATTCGAAAGCAAACTGATAGCAGACTCAGTCTTATCTCTGTTTTATTGCTGTCTTGATACCCCAAAGTCGCTTTGAAGATGGCAACTGACTGCAAGTGGTTGCAGACCTGGTCCCTGTCTTCGAAGCATCCATTTCAAACACAAGATCACAAGTTCATTGCATACAGTTGCAATAATTTTGGTCGTGCCGCTGTCTCCAAGCACTGTTTTCCCTAGTGCGACTGTAGCGTTATCGGTGAAACATCGGTGTTGATCAGCATCTGCTTTGTTGAGTTGTTAACAGCCATCAGCCTCTGAACAAATAAACACAAAAAAACAAAATGGTATTGGTTATCAGCCACATTCAAAGCTGTTGCATCACTAATTCATTAGTTTTTAATTTCAGATCTTAGTCGGTGTGGATTGAAACATTTTATGAAACTAGTATTTCAAAAACCCAAAACAAAAAATAAATCCCTGAATATTTTACACTACCGTGCAGTTTTGTAACACTATCACTAATGTCGGGTATATTTTACTTGATATAATATACCTGATAAAACATACTTCCCATCAAAACATATTAAAGTACAACAATAAATGGCAAATTGAAGTACTCTTCTTTTGTTTCCCCTATACAACATCTCATAAAACGAAAAAAGTTATCATTGGGGTACCCTATAAAAAGGCTCTAAAATTAGTGACAAATTAGGGAATCATTATCGAAAAAAAATCCTAAAAAAATCCCAGCTGCCATAGGGGTAGAGGCAGGGTACACCCTGGGCAGATCACCAGTCTTTTCGCAGGGCTAACACATAGAGACAGACAACCATTCACACTCACATTGACACCTATGGCCAATTTAGAATCACCAATTAACCTAACCCCACTAACTGCATATCTTTGGACTGTGAGAAGAAGCTGGAGCCCCTGGAGAGAACCCACGCAGACACGGGGAGAACATGCAAACTTCACACAGAAAGGCCCCGGCCAGATGGAAGATTGGAACCCAGGACATTCTTGCTGTGAGGCAACAGTGCTAACCACCGCACCACCATGCTGCCCCTTTATTCATAACCATTACACTAAATAAGGATTACATGCAAATTTCAGGATCACTCTAACTTACCTTATGTCTTACATACAGTTGGTACAGTGAGCAGACTGAAGCTACCCAAGGACCCATGCAACTTAGACAGCAGTAACACAATGAAAACGAAAATCTAGGTTTAATAAACTTTTTAGAGTTTATAAGAAATTATCAGATAAGATCAGATTGATTTTTTTTAAAAAAAAAAAAGAAAAAAAAAGAATTATAATAATACACACACTGAAGCCACAGTGCACCCAATAAAAACATAGATAGAAATCGTTTTGCATCCTAGATTATAGTCTGTTTATCATAGTTACCATGGGGAACATATTGCCAAAGTATCGTACCATGAGTTACCCTGCCCCTAATGATTAGTAAACAGAAAATTAGTAAGTTAAAACAGTATCTGCTGTCACCATCTTGTGCCTTTTTAAAAACAGCAGCAACTTCAAATCTTGAAGATAGTTCTTCATAACTCTGCCTGGAGGTTTGGGATTGTTGTCATGCAGCAGAATAGATTTGGGACTGATCAGAAGCCTCCCCAGTGGATAAAAAAGATCTAAAGTTTAAAACTTTTTAAAACTTTTTGTAAAGTACTGCATATCAGAATCTGGGAGACTAAAGCCAAAACTATTTTCAACTTTCATTTTATGATTCTGAAGCCGATATTGTCCTCTTTAACCAGCTGTCTGAAGAAATCAGGGGTAACTTTTGTGTTTCATCGGCCTGACCCCACCTCTCCTGCAAAGGGATTGAGCAGCCTTCATGTATTTACTCACTGCCTCAGCATAAAACTGTTCCCCCAGCAGCGACATGATGAGGCAAAATCAGTTGCTGAGAATGACACTTACTTTTATGTCTGGCCAAGCTAAGTCATAACATTAATGTTTTTTTCTTTTTTAGACACTTACCATTTCTGTCCAAGACTGACTTGTTCATTTTCTCTACAGGGCTGAATCTGAGTAAATTAAATGCTGACCTCCTACTTGTCTCCCTTTTTTTTTTTTTTTTTTTTTTTTATTTTTTTTTTTTTTTTATTTTTTTTTTTCCTCTTTTTTTTTTCTTTTTTTTTTTTTTTTTTTTTTTTTCCTCTTTTTTCTGTCCCTTCTTTTTTCCCCTT
>VVAS01047874.1:0-12506 GCA_015103295.1 Ptychochromis oligacanthus
TAATTCTGTCACGCTGTCAAATGTCTCTTCTTTTCTGTTTTAATTTTGAAAAAAACATAAAAACAAATATGTGAACTTAAATCAGGAGTCCCACTGTTTTGGAATGACATGTTTTAAAAACAAAGTCATCCCATGGTTAATTCATGAACTATAATTGCCATGTTGCTGTCAGTGTCAGGGACATTTTCTTGACCATACAAAGTCTGGAGAGAAATGAGGACCACAAAGGTCATGCCATCTGTTCGAAGGCCTGTGTCATCCTGAAGGAGCACAACACCCTCCATCAACATCTTTCTCCTTTAAGTCAAGACATGGACACATAGTAGAAGTCACAGAGGTATTTGCTCTGAAAACCTTCTATTCCTCTAATCTCTCTGATGAGAGGATTGCATTTTATTTTCATGAGGTCACTGCCACTCCTCTGATTTATTGATTTGACAGCTCACACTTGTTGACTACACAGCTAGCAGCTACTTTACGCAGAAAAAGGCTACCTTTAACTGATGGGGCCAAAGTGTTGAAACCAGCTTTTGCTTTGATCTAACCGGGGACCCTCACTGTGCCGTTTTTCATAGTCATTTGGTGAGAGTCAGCTTACTGCTCAAGTACTCTGTGATGTTCTAAATATTTGTGGCAGCATTACAGTGGCAACCTGCTGAGACTGCTGTCACACATTAAAAGGATACCATATGTGTGTACAGTATGTGGTACAGTATATTGGTACAGTTCGTTGAACATCAAGTATGAAAATTTAGAGTTTGCAGGTCACTGAATCACTGCAGCAGCTCCTAAAGCTTGGCATTAAGCTGAGTTGAAGTTATGTGCTAATGTGCAATCGTGCATCAGAGTGTGTAGTAAAGACATTAAGAATTATAGTCTTTATTGTCTCACTCTGTAAAGGTTTTTCTTTTCTTTTTTTTTTTTTACAAAAAAACATTGCGTGACCCAAAACACATAATTTCCAAAGCAGTGTAAGTTTGACATAGAAGTCTATGGAGAGTCATCCCTGCTCCAATATGAGCAGACCTTTGTGTGTGTCTGTGTGTGTGTGAGAGAGAGAGGAGACTGTGCCCCAAAGCAGACTGGTTTCACCATCTGTCCTTGCTGTGTCCTGTGATTTCCCTGTGTAATTCAGACAAATGTCATACTATGGGCAGGGGATGAGCTTTGACAAACTGCTCCAGACATTCTCAGTTCACACTCCCCCGATACTCCTGTTGAGTTCTTCTGTTATTCAGAACATTTGTAACCTCACGCTGCAGTCACATGTTTCACCGAGATTTCATTTTCCCTGCAACATGGAGGAAATTATATATATTCCAGCACAAACATATTTCAACAGAACCAGTGAAAACTGAATAATTATAGGCAGGATAGCAGCTCTGAAGTACTGAAGAGTATATCCTGTTTAACAGCACATATGATGCCACTGTTACTGTGTGCACTCACCTGTGTCCTCTGTGTGTGTTAACAGTATAAGGGCCAGGCTAACCTTCATGTGTTCGAGGACTGGTGCGGCTCCTCTATAGCCCAGCTTAGAAAGAACCTGCACTTCCCTCTCTACCCTCATGTAAGTACAACAGTGAGTGGTTTCATACATTAGTACTAAAGACACATCAAATTAACTGTGTGTGTATATGCCTGTCAATCTCCCTGCTCACACAAGACACATATGCAGTTCATAATAACTGTGGTGTATTTACCAGCAGATTTATTTTTTGTTTGTTTGTGTTGAAAATAGCTCTTAGCCTCAGACAGCAGGCTTTTCATTTGTACCTATTGATTTGCTGACTGAAATTGACAACTGCCACAAGCAGATTTTATCAGCTGCTGCTAGCAGTGGTATTCAGTGCATGTGCAAATCAACCTGTGAAACAGTGAATCATCATTGTCACAAAATCAGTAGCATGTTAGCAGTGGAGCACTCCTCACTGGTAACTGAAATCATTGTATTTTACTTGTTACGTTAAAAGCATATTAAAAAGCTGACAACATTACTGTAAATTGTTAACTGCCTAGCTCTGTGAGTTTGTTGAAAACTGCATCACTGGTTGAATTTACAACGGTTTCAGCTGTCTCAAAAGTATCAAAAATGCCCATAAATGGCTACATGCATATCATTATGCAGTGGGACTGACACTACATGGCAGAAATTTCCAGACAAAAAGCTAGCGTGCTCACTATGATCAGAAGCAATTTAAATAAAGCAACAGTATCTTGTGTATTAGTCTTCATTATCTTCATATTAAGTTGCAGACTTGGACAAGCAGGCCAGAGGTTTGCTTTATGCTTCATTGTATGTACTTTTGAACAGAATATTTTACTGTAACTTAAGAGGTAAAGCTTTTAGGTTGCTGATATTAAGGTTGCAACAATTTATTTCCTCTTTCTTACTACAGGCCAGGACCACAGTGAAGAAACTGGCAGTGGCTCCAAAGTGGAAGAACTATGGCCTGAGAATATTTGGCTACCTTCACCCTTACAGAGATGGTAACTAGCTCTTTTTATTAGTAAGTCATCGATCTGAGGCAGCTGAGAGCCTGGGACCATGAGTCCTCTGAAAGAGTAGACAATTTCCATAGCCCTCTTAATCCAGGCACTTCGGAGCCACTAATGTAGTGGATATTCACATTTTTATTAGGGCTGAATGCCAGAAATCTCACAGCTAAATCTCATTGCAGTCCCCTCATAGCCTTACCCTCAAGCCCAGTTGCTATGGGAACTGAAAAGCTCTAAGCCCCAAGTGCCCTTATACAAATTGCAGAATATGAAGTTATTAATTAGATTACCATTCATTTCAGCCCCTCATGTAGCTTTCACTTGGGGTATGACTCTCTGTTGCTGATAGTTTAAAGGTCATATTACCTTCTCAGTGCCAGACTGTAAGCCCCAACAAGTGACTTTCACCTTTATCATTTTTCAATGATTTTTTCCAACTAAATTTAAAATACAAATAATGTGGTAATTTAACCAGGTAACATTTAATATGAGAATTCCTAAATATACAATAATATAAATTTGTTTTAATATAATGAGCAATACCACCACTCACAACAAATCTGAATATCTCACCATACTGATCTGGGGCCAGAGTAAACCCAAGATGGGAAACTGCTTTCTCTATTCAGAAACAGCTGATCAAATAGTCAACTCAGAGATTAGTCCATGTGTGGTGAATGAAAAAAGGGGCAACATCAGTCGAGCGCCGATATCACGATTCACCATGGCAATAGCTAAATAAAGAGCAGAGCCTCTGTTTTAATCTGCTGGAAATAGAAACATTAGAATGTGACATTCTACAGTTATCTTCAAGAATGCAGCAGCAGCAGTAGTGAAAGAGCCTGTGTTCAAGAGGAGGAAAGAGTCAATACGTTAGCACTAATACATTTCATTCTGTGTTCCTGAGTGTTCATCATCAACTTATTCATCATTTTACACAGCAGACTTGATTTCCCAAATGGATAATGAAGTGCTGGAATCCAACTGTAGAATGTACAGTCATGTGAAAAAGAAAGTACACCCTCTTTCAACTCTAAGGTTTTACATATCAGAACATAATAAAAAAAAAAGGCTCTAAAGGTATTTAAATACAACCTCAGATAAACAACAACACATGACATATTACACTGTGTTTTTTGTTTGTTTTTTTTAGCCAAAATGCAAACACAGTGTGTGAAAAGGTAAGTACACCTCACGGTTGAATCACTTATAAAACCACCTTTAACAGCAAATAACTTGAAGTAATTGTTTATCAGTCTCTCATATCATTCTGGAGGAATTCTGGCCCAGTCTTCTTTACAACATTGTTTCAGTATATTGAGGTTACCATTTATGCTTAGCTATCTTAAGGTCCACAGCTTTTCAATCAGGTTGATGTCTGGACTTTGACTGGGCCATTGCAATGCCTTAATTGCTTTCTTTTTCAGTCATTCTGTTGTACATTTGCTGGTGTGCTTGGGATCATTGTCCTGTTGCATATCCCAAATTCAGCCAAGCTTTAGCTGTTTTACAGATGCCCTCACATTTGACTCTAGAATACTTTGGCATACAGAGGAGTTCATGGCCAACTCAATGACTGCAAGGTGCCCAGGTCCTGTGATTCCAAAACAAGTCCAAGTCATCACCCTTCCACCACTGTGCCTGACAGTTGGTATGAGGTGTGTGTCCTGGTATGCTTTGTTTGGTTTTCTCCAAACGTGGTGCTGTGCATTATGACCAAACATCTCCACTTTGGTCTCATCTGTCCAAAGGACATTGTTCCAGAAGCCTCATGGTTTGTACAAACTGTACAAAGGAGGTTTAAACAAACACCGTCTGATGCATTATAAGGACAATACTTACTGCAGGCAGTAGTATTGTATATTACAAAGAGAATGTCAAGAAAAAGGGAAATAACAAAGTCAGAAATTCTGGTTGGTCAGGGGTTCATCCTACAGCAATGTACTGACCCAAATCATTAGAAGTAAAGATCCAGGCAGTTGTCTTCAAATGACGGTAACCCCATCAAGCTGATTTTAGATGAAGCAGACAGTGGAGTGAAAACAAAACAACCTATGACTCGTGGTAATAAATATTGTTGGTGATTTGAAGTTGAAAAGACATCCAGTACAATACAATACATTTTTAGACATTTAAAATCACCTTTACTCAGAAATCTTCGCATAATCTCCAATATCCCTTATAGTCTGATAGGAATGTTTAATCAGTGCAGCCACATTATTAGAAATGTGTATTCACAGATATGTTCCCGTGTGTTAAGCTCTACTGTATATTTTTTAGATAACAGTGTATACAGATTTGGATCCAAAATCCACAAGTACAAGTGAAGTGACTGATAACCCAACAGTGTGGACAGTGTTTAGATTTTATTCTGATCTTAGGATAAGTCCACATGTGTAATATTTGAATTTGAAAACTAAGATCACTGTCTCTATCAGTGATCACTGATAAGCCATAAAAGTGTGAACATTTATGAAGACAGATCTTGGGTAACAAATAAATACGTTCTAAAATAGGTTTTACGAGGAAATGAAATTAATGCCAGGCAGCTGCTTCGGGCTTTGCAGGATGCGAGGAGACAGAAGCTTAGAGTTTTGGAGTTTCAGCAGCTCAGGGAAAAGTGGCTGGTCCTAATGTCAAAAGGTTTGTTAGAAAGAATTGACAATTTGTTACAATCCTGAGATCACTTATAAACTGAAATATAATGTTGGTAAACTCACTGCACTTACTGCTTCCCATGTTCTTACTGGTTTAGATTTGTGCTCAAGTGTTTATTTCCATTCACACCTTTGTTAGGTATGGATTAGAAATTCAGTGGAGGTAAAACTTCATATCACTGTAACCAAATATGTCAACTTTGACTACTCCCCCAGGGCAGTCTGGGCATCACATTTTTGGTGCATTTTTACACATTTTTTTATGAAGTCATGCCCTGTCTGATTATACTCTCTTGGATCATACATATCTACTTCTACTAACACACACTTTGATCATGTTTTCTCCCTTCCAGGTGATTT
This sequence comes from Ptychochromis oligacanthus, assembly GCA_015103295.1. Taxonomy (NCBI): domain Eukaryota; kingdom Metazoa; phylum Chordata; class Actinopteri; order Cichliformes; family Cichlidae; genus Ptychochromis; species Ptychochromis oligacanthus. The sequence continues at coordinate 5,517 of VVAS01047874.1, forward strand.
CCAGTTCTCTGTATCATCTGATGATAACTCTGAGTTCTGGCTGAGCCCTGATGAGAGTCCTCTTAACACCAGACTGCTGGTCTATGTAGGACAGGTAAGCACCAAACTGTGCTGAATTTTGGAATATTATCTGAACCACAGAGAGGGTCGCTCCATCTAAAATTAACAGGGTCCCAAGATTCTTTATAGTTTAGGGTTCTAAGCAAATCCCTTTACTACATGTTTCCAGTACTATGCTGACTATCCCTGGTTTTAACTAACATTGCTTAGCAACAGGCTTTTACTGCAGGAAGAACCTGAATCATCTGGGGCCTAAATCCAACCTCTCAATGTCATGACCTAAATAGCAAAAACACTTAGTATAATATGTACCTCTAGGGAAGATTATCCATAGTACAGTATGTGCAAGGAAGCCAAACCTTAATCATTACACTACATAGTGACTTTATTATCTGATATGATATTCAGGCAAAGAGTGACTCATAGCTCTAAATGACTTCTAATGGATTTCTTTTCTCCCATAGACAGCTAAGCACACTATGGCAGATCGGTCAAGAAAGTATTCTTGTAGAATCACAGTTATTGACGAGACTTTAAAGGGTCAAAAGGTATGCGATCTGAAATCAGTGCTGAGATGTGAGTAAGAGCATCCGGTTCTGACACCACTGCAACATAACCCTTTTATTCTGGCAGAGTTCAATGATACAGCAAGGGCTGGGACAATGAGCAATTTGACCTTGTTCGTCTTTAGTAATCACCCACTCACCTCATGTCACCATCCTAACACCAAGGCTATCACTCACCACTCCAACACACAGCTCAGAATACAGTGGACTTAAATCCTCCTGTAGAACATCCTGTGAAAAATCGTTTTCCTTTTCCATCTATCCTTGAAGTACCCTCTGCCCGCAATTGAATAAAAGTCAAGCTGTCCTGCTGCTGCCTCCGCTAATAAAGTTTTCTCTGTGAAACCCTCTGAAAGATTTAAGAAGGGAAGGATGCACGAGGTTGCGCAATGTTTGAACTGCACCGTATGAGTGCTCTCAGCAAATATGTGTTAAGAGCAAAGGTCCAACTCGGGTGCCATCTGTATTCCAACAGGATGTGAGATGTCACCAGGTTCCATGGGAGCTGAGATTAATTAGCTGGCAGCGAATATTGATGTGACATTTAGCAATAGAGAAATATCATCTAGGTAATGGCAGAGGAGCAGCGTTATGGCCAAGGATCATTCATCCTGCCACTGGCTGACAGACAGGCCTCGCTGCCTTCCCCGTCTCCAGACACACTTTGTGTTTTACAGATAAAAATCTAAATCTTTGCTCCATTCAAACCATCTGCATGAGTTTAGGACAGAAAAAGAGTTTATTTAGAACATGAAGATTTTTTTCTCACTGCAAGTATTCTTTTGAAAGAGGATTTGAAATATTTACATTTTGCTCAACTTTTAAGAGTTAGTGTTTCATACAGTGTATATACACTACATCCTGAGCAGGTATGCAGTGCTTTGCTATGCTTACGCTAAGCTTGTCTATAAGACTTTTAAGTTAGCTAATACACACTTTATTGATTGTTTTAAATTTAAGCTAATATCTCAAACCAGTTAACAAAACAAGATAGCTCAAATTTATCTTTTTTTTTATTTTCAGTAGATTAAATATAGATTATTGGGACACATTATTGTACAGCTATCTGTCTGTTGTAGTTATAAAAGTATCACATTTACAGTGGTGCCTCTTTACAAAACACAGAGATTTTTCTTGTTGGTCAATCAAAGTGCATTACACTGCAAGCTGCATTCACCCTACATTCACACTCATGAGTATATCATGTTTTTATATTGTTCATACAGCGCTTTTCCTGTCTCACATCCACACCAGTAGACACACCAGGGCAGTTTTTTGTGGGTTCTGTATCTTTCCCAGGGACTGTAGGAGCCTCGGTAACCCCAGATGGCATGGCACACCCTGTAAACGTAGCTCAAAATGCACACCAGTGATGAATACACTGATTGACAGACAGTTGAGGGATCCAATTTATTTGACTAAACGTCCTTGTGCGTGTTGTTTTTTTCAGGTTAAAAACTCCAGTGACTGGGAAATATATTTTTAAAAATGTAATTTGAATGTGCTGCCAGGAGGCATTTAACCATGATATGATGAAAAATAGGGAGCTGAAGTGTTTCCTGTGCTGTTTCCATGGTCACCCCGTTAGCATTTTGTCCTCTTCCAAATAATGTACCAAATGCGACATATCTCAGGAAAACCTTAAGGTAATAATGATGTAATGAAGATGAGTGTCTCTGCTATTGTCACACATACATAAACATAGAAAAACTAAGTTCTAAAAATTATTAGGATGTTTCCTAAGATCAATCCAAAAAGAATTTACAATACAGAAATGTCCAACTTCTTAAAAGTATGTTTATTTATACACTCTGTATCTGGTTGGGGCTCCTTTACCATGAATTACTACATCAGTGCGGCGTGGCATGGAGGCGATCAGGTTGTGGCACTGCTGAGGTGTTACTGAAGCCAAGGTTGCTTTGATAGTGGCTTTCAGCTCATCTGTATTTTTTGTTTGAGTGTTTCTCACCTTACTCTTGAGAATACCACATAGAATCTCTATATGGTTCAGGTCAGGCAAGTCAGCTGGCCAATCAAGCACAGTAATAATATGGTCAGCAAACCATTTGGTAGGAGTTCTGGCACTGTTGGCAGGTGCTAAGTCCTGCTGGAAAAGGAAATCGACATCTCCACAGAGCGTGTCAGCAGATGGAACATGACATGATGTAGAATTTCCTGGTAGATGGCAGCTTTGGCTTTGGACTTGATGAAACACAGTGAACCAACCACCAACTTCAGCAGATGACATGACACTCCAAATCATCACAGGCTGCAGAAACTTCACACTGGACTTCCAGCACTTTGGATTCTCTGCTTCTCCACTCCTCCTCCATACTCTAGGACCTTGATTTCCAGATGAAATGCAAAATTTACTTTAATATGAAAAGGGGACTTTGGACCACTGATCAACAATCCAGTTCTTTTTCTCCTTAGCCCAGGTAAGACACTGCTGGTGTTGTCTCTGGTTCAGGAGTGACTTGATATTAGGAATGTGACAGTTGTATCCCGTTTCCTGAAGACATCTGTGTGTGGTGGCCTTTGATGCACTGACACCAACCTCAATCTGCTCCTTTTGAAATTCTCCCAAGTTCTTAAATCGACCTTTCTTGACAATCCTCTCAAGGCTTTTCCTACCACACTATGAATGGTAGTCAACTTGCATTAATATGCTTTGATACAACACTCTGCAAACAGCAAGCCTTTTCAGCAACAACCTTCTGTGGTTTACCCTCCTTGTGGAGGATGTCGTTGATCATCATCTGGACAACTGTCAAGTAAGCAGGTTTCCCCATGATAGCGGTTGCCTGTACTGAACTAGAAGAGATACAAGGTATTTTTACTGTTTGAATAGTAATTTAGTCAAACTCGAAATGGAATATTCTAATAATTTGTAATGTTGGATTTATAGATGAACCCAAACGTCATGCTTAGTTCTGCTATTTGGTCCTTTACATGTGCCAGCTTGCTCTGCTCAATTGGCTGAAGTGTAGTTGGTGGGGTACACTATTCTTATTAGAACACTTTACATGTTCCTGCTGGGACATTATCTGTGCGCATACGAATGAACTTAATGTGAGTGAGGATTATCCATTGTCCCGCCTTGGCATTAATCATATTTTTGCCCACAGCTAATCTGTAATGAGATTTTCCTTCAATCAGAATGTCCAGACAGCTCCCGCAGAGCTTCCCACAAAACCAGCCTGGGCTTGTCTGATATTAAAAGACCCTTATGAGTAGGAATAAGCACATGCGTGCAAGTTTGTGTGTGTGCTCATACCATAATGTAGTTTGTGTCTGTTTGCACAGGCACCTGTCAGAAATGACAGATCAACCACAACATTTAAAACTCTTACCTTTTGTGTAGGTCCCCCTTGTCTGATTACATCCAACTGGTTTCTGTTCATCCACTGGATGCTCAATCAGATTGAGATTTGAGGAGTTTGGAGGCTGAGTGAATGCCTTAAGGTTTTTGTGTTGTTCCTCAAGCCATTCCTGAGCTTTCCTTTTTTAGTTTTTGAGATGAAAGGTGGATGCTATGATACCCAATCTGTCTGGTTCGAAAAGCAGACACAAAAATACACAGGTACACAGGAAACTGTGTCAGAGAGCTGTGATCAATATGGGAGACTCAACAGCAACAGTAGCTACTCATTCCCTGACAGACAAGACTTTGTCACTATTGTAGGAGCATGCATCATTTCGTAACTTGGCCCCACTCTACTAAATTCCAAGAAACTAAATTTATAGAACAGCTGCTAAGGAGATAAGATTTAAAATATCTGGCTTTTTTTTCTTAGTATGTGAGGAGTCCACTTTGCCATATTGATTGAAAGGACTTTGACATAAAATCAAAAACATGCATATAAACATTAAAAATAAAGGATGGTTGAAATCTACTTAGCTGGTGGAGTTTCTGGATCCTGGTGCTGTGCATGCTGGCTCACAGTGGCATGGCTTACTGGGACACCTAAATCAAACAATGCTATCATTGATGTTAGTAACACTTTTGGTTTTCCTGCTACATCAGATCAAAATGTCTGCCATAAAAACGGGTCATTGGGTTTCAAATACTGAATCATTTCACCAGGAAGCAGCACCTGACTAAAAACTCTGAATAGCATTTAGGATTGAAAATAACAACAAGCGTCCAATGAATTTCATTCAAGTTCCAGTTTGAAATTTCTAACTCCTGCATGTCCACTTATCCATGTAGAAAAGGCATTGACAGGGATGAAAATGCATCACCCAGGCTTCAAATTTTAAACCTGCTTGAGGCAGGCAGTCTATCACAATATGCAGCATGTCTTTGTTGGCTTTTATTCATGCTATAGTTACAAACAGTTGTGCATAACAACCCATTCAAACTACTCTAAGCCTAACGTAACCACCCACTGATAAAATAACTGGACAGCAATAAAAACAAACAGGAAAGTAGTTTTGACAGATTATTAGATTCAAACCCATTTGAAATATCTACAGGTTGGTTTTATGATAGACTAGAATGAATGAAAACTTGTGAAAAACAAGAACACCATTTGAAACCCTACACTTTATTCAAATTGAATGCTTAAATGTAGCAACTATTCCTGCTTAATGATACCATGTTATAAAAACAGACTGTTATGGGCTATAGTTCTGAGTACAGCTATTTATCTTTTTAGTACACAAGGCACAATCAAAAAGTCCTGTAGCTCCAGCTCTAAAAAACAAAAACCATACTCGATTTAAATTTACCTGATTTCCCCTTCAAGGTCATCTTCTTCTATACCTATGAACTGCTTCCAATGCTACTACTACATTTATATTGCTCCCCAGAAATCCTGCAACCACTTGCATGTACTCTGCAATTTCTTCATGTACCTCAAACTTGAGCAGAGAGCAAACACAAGCTTCTCTGTCGACATGATCCGATTTTCATGTTGATGGTCTTCACCGCTAATGGCAGCTGGGTCTGCTATCCTTCAACTTTTGGGTTTAGGTATTGTGTGAAGGATATAGAAGCGTTTTTATGTAGAGTTCAGAGGTATATGAGGGAGAAAGACGTCAGCTGAGGCATTTTTTTTGGCCACACCTACACAATCTTTGTTCACCACCTAAACTGCTTGCCAAATTTGGTCCCTGTGGTTTTGTCTTGTTCTCTAAAAAGAATTTAGTCATTCATATAATGAATTAATTCATTTAATGAATGAATTAAGTTTAACGGTCACCACCTTGAAACTGTGGAAGAGATCCAGGGGGCATTTCAAATGCAGAAGTGCAAGTGGCTTCCAGAGAGCAGCCTAAAAACAGCAGCATTGTTGGAAGTGCTCCAGAGGTGAACAAGGAGACGCCCTTGAAGAGGATATTGGTCCACTTTAAATAGGGTAGGTTTTTGTTTTTATAGGTGGAATTACAGAACCTTCTTATTTTTATTTCGTCTTAATTCAACCAGTGACTGCTTAAGAAGTGTGATGGTTAAACTGTGTCACCATCAGTGCAGTTCAAAGTTGAAAAATTATCAAAATTTCTCTAAATTTTCTGGTAAACGATTAGAGTAAATAGACTTTCACATGACATTAATGATGACTATGTTCCATTTGACAGTAAGAGTAACAGCCATTGAACTGAAAAACCTAAATGGAATGTGCTTTAGAGGATGCCTGAGAAATGGAGAAGAAGTGTACTGGTAGAGCTGTAGTGACTAAAAAGGGATAAAGTTGATGAGCCATACCATGAAGCTGTGGGAAAGAGCTTTTGAAAGAAGAGAGGTGACAATCAGTGAGCAGCAGTGTGGCTTCATGCCAAGAAAGAGCACTACAGATGTTTGCTTTGAGAGTGTTGATGGAGAAGTACAGAGAAGTACAGAGCACTCCTTCTGACCTGCTTGCACCCAAGTTGTGTCTTTGTGGATCTAGAGAAAGCATAAGATAGAGTGCCAGGAGAGGAGCTGTGGTACTATATGAGGAAGTCAGGAATGGCAAAGAAGTATGTAAATGTGGTGCAGGACATGTATGAAGACAGCGAGACAGTGGTGATGTGTGCAGTGGGAGTTACAGATGGGTTCAAGGTGGGGGTGGGATTACATCAGGGATCAACTCTGAGCCCCTTCTTGTTTGAGAAGGGGCTGCAGTGATGATGGGCAGGTTACCAGATGAGGTCAAGCAGGAGTCTCTGTGGACTATGGTGTTTGCAGATGACATTGTGATCTGTAGTGAGAGTAGGGAGCAGGTGGAAGAGAGCCTGGAGAGGTGGAGGTATGCTTTGGAGAGAAGAGGAAAGAGAAGGAGACAAGTGTAGCAGTGAAGATGAAAGGAGCAGAGGTAGAGAAGGTGAATGAGTTAAAATATCTGGAGTTAACCATTCAAAGCAATGGACAGAGACTCCT
>VVAS01047901.1:0-13853 GCA_015103295.1 Ptychochromis oligacanthus
ACTAAAGTAAAGTACAGATACCTCAAATTCTACTTAAGTACAGTAACAAATATTTGTACTTTGTTACTTCCCACCTCTACATGTTAACATTTCTTGTTCAAACACTGAGAGGTAAAGGTACACTATGTTATGCGTTCTTCCAGAGCTACCACTACCACTATCACTATCACTACCAACAAACTAAAAAATAAAAGTATAAATGGGAATGGTGTTCCTTATGCTAATGTCTAGCATTTGACTAATGATTATCCTACTGTTGTCTCGGAATCTCTCCACAGCTACCACCTGTCTGATAAAGTAACAAATGACTAAAATCAAAATAAACTAAAGGTCAGAATACAAGTATTTACAGGTGTAGAGTGAGTAAAAGCCATAAGCACACAGAATGTACACTCCCCAGTGTACAGCATATGTGCTGTGAGAATATGCAGGATTTTCATTTAGGAAGCTTATCAAGATGAATATTCAGGCTGAGCAGAAGATGTGATGTGGTATAGCAAATATAACATCCCATTCATCCCACTAACAATATTTTTTTTATTAAACCCCACTTCATGTCTTTTGCAGGCTTCAGCTCTGCCATCCATTCTCTGGATGGAGCGACACAGCGGAGCGACTTTGTCTCCATCCTCAGGGAGTTTGGGAACCACTACGTGCAGGAGGCAGTGTATGGCTTCCAGGAGTCCTGTACCATCTGGTACCCCAACAAACAGGTCCAGAGACAGCTGTGGTTGGAGTACCAGGACATTAGCAAAGGTATGGGACACATACTCACACACTACGGGTATTATATTAAACGATAAGCGAGATATGTTTCAAATTTACAAAAAAAAAAACCCAAAACACATGAAACATGAAAACAAACATGAAAGGTAATGTTTGAGACTGAGAAAGATTTGAGGAATGCTGTTTAATTCCTGAATTGTCACTCACACAAAAATCATTGAAATTTGTAGCACTATGTGTATGTGTGTATGTGTGGGTGCCTGTGGGAGATGGACTGGATGATTATGTTACAAATTTAGAAGCGGCAGAACTGTTGATCTTCCTTCAGCTGCACATTAAATTCTTGCCAGGAGAACAACTTGAGCCTCACATGGGACCTCTTCTAACAAAGCCTTACCTTCTTTGTTCGTTGTAATCGGTTGTAGAGAACTGTACGTCTTCCAGGAAGGCAGTCTTTTTTTATCCTTGTTCATCTTCTCACACCTGTTTATGGAAATACCCCTTCGAATGTGTCCTGATTTATCTTTTATGGGCTTAGAATTGCTCCTGTATGCATTTGTTCCATAAACCATACAAAAACACAAATAAGCGCCTCTCATTGAACTTTAATATTTTTTAGTGTTGACTGAAATGTGTCTCCAGCTCTCTCCAGCAATTACTGAAAGACTGAATGTGGGGTCAGTTCAAAACTTTTTGTTTTTGTAATCATTTCTATCAGGACAAAAGGACAACACAAGGGTCCAAGGAGTAAAGGGAAAAAAAATAGCTTTACTTGAAAAGAGTTGAATCAAGGGTGCAAAAAGCCAGCAAGGCAAACAAAACACCGTGAGCGGGCTCAGGCAAAATCCTAAATACAGGCTAAGTTCAAAAAAACATGCAGAAACTAATCAAGGCAAACATAACAATGGAAAGTTGAGGCACAAAGTAAAAAACAGTCTGGCAAATGATTAGTGCCAGGCTGGGAGTTTATATACACAGCATGATTAGCTGAGTAGAATCAGAAAGGGTAGGGGCATTTCAGGTGACACTAACCAGAAAAAAGGGTTGGCAGGTGGACATGGCAAGTTCTGAAACAGAGTGAATGTGTGGAAACAAGAAACAACCAGAGTGAATGACCAAAAAACAGAACTGTTACAAACCAACAGCTAGTTTATTGACAGACAGACTGTAGCTCCATTGCTGGAGTTTAGTAGTTTTCACACTTTTTCAAACTGGAGCACCTATTTATAGATTCTTCTTCTCAGCTTCTCATTCCCCACCCATACAGCACAACATGCACATCTCCTGACAAATATTGTAGTGACTAATACAACTATATAGTTATCATTATTTTTTTTTAAGTGAGCAGTGTTTATTGATATGTTTAAACAAGTGTATGTTGTTGTGAAGTTGCTAAATGATTTATCTTTTTTTCAGTTAAATTAAGAACAGAAAAAAAGGTAAATATATGTATTTAATTTCACAAAGGAAAAAATGTTGCACCTTTGGCCCATTTTGAAGGGACCCCACATTTCTTTCCTAGCACCAGCAGCAAAACTGGGATTCTTAAACACATTTACTTATGCTTCTGTGTATTGCCAAAGTACATTCCTGAAAGCAAGACTTTTACAGAATATTTACACACTGAAATACTGAAGTATGTCAGATTTCCCATGAACATATAATCTAAATACTTCTTCTACCAATGCCTGTAAATACAGCAGGACAAAGTAATGCTTAGCTTTTGAATATCTCAAATTATTTAAATGTAATTTAATCTGGCGATCATTGTAGAAAAGCTTATAGTACTTGTTAAATTATGGGTTTCCAAGCTTGAAGTTTCTGTGGACATTTTTAGCAGCAGAAGATTCATCCATGCAGCTGACAGCTACATGCTTTTTTGCACTTGTTTTATTCTCTTTGTTACAAACATGTCACGTTGTGTTTACCGTAAGTTTGAGTTCAAAGTTTTTTAAAGAGCGAAATATGGTGTGCACTATAAGCAGCATTGGTCTATCACATGTACTTTCACTAAACTTTCCCTTCCCTCTCCAGAGGCACTTATAGCTCTGCTTCTTCACAGTCTAACAATCGGCAAATCAATGGCTTTGCTTGTTGTTTTACTACACAAAATGCCATCATATGTCAGCCATCCAGCTCTTTGTTACACATGCTTGTTTTTTCAGTAAGTTGCTGCAGAAATAACTAATAGTCCGTCTCGCCTTACCATTTCACCTCAGTGGCTTCGAACTGTCTGGCAGTCATTTCCTCTGTCTGCCCCGGCCACTTTTCTTCCTTTCCCTTGCTTTGTCCAAGGACACCCCTCCTGCGCTTTACCATTCACTCCCAGTTACCTGTGCACTGATAGATGGCATCAGATGACTGAGTTTTTCTGCCTTTGGCAAAAGAGCATTACTCTTCATTTTCTAACAGTTTTTGACAGACCAGTTGCAGATGTTGCTAAATGACTTGTGTAGTCAGTGGTTATAATTTCATGACTTTATTGTCAGATTTACCTTTGAACATATATACAAAGCCAGCATTGACAACCTTTAAATGATATATGCTGAAAAAGAAATTGACAATAAATGTATTGATATTTATTTGGATATCTTTAAATAAATGTTTTCCATATAATTTGTGCTGCCCAACAGCCAATAGTTGTCATTTCAAATTATAATTTACTTTTGTTTACAAGTACTACAAGTACTACCACTGTGTCTGTGGTTATGAGTTGCCATGTTGAAGCAACAATAAAAACATCTTATTTAGTCCATGTGGGAATGAAAATCTGATTGTCCGAACTCGTGCAAAATCCATCCAGAATCTATTATTCCTGTCAAATGGGAGCACAGTGATTGTGTTGGGCTGAGAAGTACTGAAATGATTCAATCTAAGAGGGGTAACTGTTTCAGTCTGGCCCAGGACCATCCGTTTCTAGGAAAAGAAATTGATTCCATTGGCAAAAACTTGAAATCAGAGTCATCTTTCTTAATCTCTTCCTGACTTCCTGGAAACGTCCTGGCCTTTTGGAGGGAGTAATGAGCTCACAGGAGAGTTTGATGATCCATGTCCTCACCCTTTGCTCCAAATACAAGATGTGCCCAACTGCAGCCTCGCTCCATATTCAGGGGGAAGCTTGGCTGCTTCTGCCTGTGTTAATGGTTGCTTATATTTAGATGGCTAACAATGAAAATCAATTACAGCACAATCTAAAGAAGAAATGCTATTGTGTTTTTGTCACTACATGAGCTTTTGCTTCAGATAATGGACTGCATAAGGGTAGGAACAGTGTTCCCCTGCTGCAGAATACAGAAGTGTGCAGCAGTCCCCTCATCTGTGTGTCAGTGTAGCTCCAAGCTCTTCATCTTTATAAACTCTATATGCAGTTTATAAAGGTTTAAGTATAATATCATCATCATAATGTCATGTTTATGGGGGGGAAAAAAATCTCACATAATGAAATGCTGCATTGGCTGCTTGAAAAATAAGGGGAAAACTTTTGAGAAATCTTATGAATACAAACTCATCTGTTACTCAAAACAACTGCTCCTTTTGTGTGGATTTTGAGTACAAATTCAATAAAAAGAAGTTCAGAACTGTGATATTTGCAGGCAACTGTGCATCAGCTGTGAATTATAACTCAACAGACCGGAGCTCTGTGGGTTAAAGAACCACATAGTGTATCACAGTTTGTAAAGTTAATTGAAGACTTACACCAGTTGTTTCTTAATGACCCAGGAACCTGAAAGCAACACACACACATACACACACACAGACACACATGTACACATACACATACACATTGCCGGACTGTCATTGCTGTATGTGTTATGTTTGTGAAGATGCCGCCATAGCTCATTAACCATGGTCAGTCAGTGTGTGTGCGGGTCCGTGGATTTGGCCATGACGCCTTGTCTGGGTGATTAATGGCACTTTCTTCCCAGCACTAGGTTGCGATCTGAGTTTCCTATTGTCAGACACATGACCTCAATTACCACGGCAGAGATCAGACATGAACAGCATGAAAGCCGCTGCTGCTCTGTTCATGTTACAAGCATTTATTTCAGTGACAAGATGTTCTGGAAAGTTAAGGACTTTCAAAGTTTGCTTTTTCCCACCTCTCCACAGCAAGTTGGTGTCTTTTAGGACTTTTCATTGGTTCTCCAGCTGGCAACTTTACTGGTTTTGCCTGATCTGCTCTCATCAGCTGTGTACACAGTGGCAGGCGGCACCACCTCACTGCAGACAGACAAAGCTAGCAGCTAGCTAGCAAGTGAGGTTTGGTGTACAATAAATTCTTCAGATCTACAATCTGATGTCTATTAACTTATAATTAAGGATTGCAAGTTAACAGGATCAGGACCTTAAGTTTCTTAGCAGAACATTGCATTGTTACTAGAAGATCAATATCATTCACTTCAAATGTCAGGGACTGTATGTTTTGGCTGATCATAGGTAGCTAGGGTTATAAATCTGAGGATAAATACAGCAGATTTTTTTTCAACATATTTTCTCATATATTTTTGCAAAATTTGGTTCTGTCTCCAGCCTTTACTTTGTAACTAATGAAGAACGTTCTAAACCAGTCTCTCAAGGTTATATGCTTCCATACTAACGAGAAAAATCACACTCATATCATTATGTATTGTTTGGGTTGCTCAAAAAATATTTCAAGAACAGCCTCCAACTTCTTTTAAACACTCCTAAAATTAGGACAGTACCACAGCCATCTAAGCACAGAGTGGATGTGAATATGATTAGCCTTATTTAGTTTGCCTCGTGTCTCGTTTCACTGAGTGACCTGTCACATGCAAAATATGCAGACTAGTTTGCTTGAAAACAGCTTCAAAATAATTAGATACTTTGGAGTTCTGTCAAAACACTCCAGCAGCAATTAAAAATGGAATATCCTTCAAAACCACCTAAAGGTGACATTATAGAGCTTGTTAAATTGTTAAATGTCAGATCAAATTGAAAATATTGAATTCTGACAGGAATTTCAGACACCAGTAAAGGTGTATCTGCAGTAAACAGAGCTACACGGAATTAAATGTCTTCCTATTGTTTTCATTATCAATCTTTTCTCTGTCTTCTCATCCTTTTTTTCTCTCTGACTAGTGTTCTCCACCTTTCCTCCTTACTTTCTCTCTCAATTAAATCACCATGACCTCCTTCCTCAACCCCAGCTCCCCTTCTCCGCCGAGTCAGGTGTCGGCTTTTTACCATCCTCTTCAGTACAGCGTTGTGTGCCGGTATGTGTGTAAGTGTGATCACCCTGCCAGAAGCCAGGTAAAAATAGGTGCCTTATTTATTCTATTAGGGTCTGTCATTTTAACAAAGAAGCAGCCGAAAAAGTCTCGCTCCAGGGCAGGAGGGACCATAAGAGGAGGAGGAGGAGAGTGGTGAGGAAGAGTGGAAAAGACATGGAAGAAATTATTCAGACCTGGCTCTGACCTCTGTGACCCCTCTACACCCACATACAGCACACATACCACAGATTAGCACCACCTGCCCTGTCTAGTTACCAGCTAGGAATTATGCAGACCTCACTGATTCCTGGCACCATGCTTCTCTATATACACTTAATTCTTCTATGTCTTCAATTTTGTGTATCAGTATATAAGCAGTGAGGATTTTAGTGCATTTAAAAATAAAAGTTTTAAATTAAAGCAGCGATTAAACTCGGATATCATTAAAAAACAAAAAATAAATAAAAAATAGTTGAGTATTGTATCTGTGCTAATACACTATGTGGACAAAAGTACTGGGCCACCTACACATTACACCTACAGGAGCTGTTCAGCCATGAAAACCCATGCCACGAAGCTCCCAACGCACAGTTTTTGTGCTGATGTTAATGCCAGGAGGTTTGGAACTGCAGTTTTTGAGTCAGCAGTGTTGGTGACTTTTACACACTATGTACCTCAGCACATACCACTTACAGCTGATTGTGGAATATCTAGGATGGAAGAAATTTACAGGTTGGAACAACGGCATCCTATTACAGTAACATGCTTGAATTCAGAGAGAACAGCCCGTTCTTTTGCAAGTGTTTGCAAAGACAGACTGCATGGCTAGGTGTTGAAAACACCTGAATTCAAAGATTAAGAGGTGTGGCCCAATACTTTTGTCCATATAGTGTATCTTGCAAGTGTTACAAATTACTGGCCAACAGTAGTAACAGACATGAATAAAAGCATGAGCTCTATATAGGAAGTAAAACACAGATGTGGAAAGGGGAACATAAATGGAAACAGAAATTGAAATAGGTGCCTTCCAGTGGTTACTTCAGGAGTCAGGATGACAATGTGTTCGTGGCAGTTGCTTCCTGGGCATCTTTATTGGGGGAAATAGTCCAAACCAATCAACAGTAACTTATTTAATGATCATTTTTGAGTGTGCAGCAACAGAAATTACTGGATATCTGCAAATTACTCTTTTTGGTGCCTTTTTTTAATTTTTCAATTTTTTGTGTTTTTGACCCAGAAGTTGGTGTCCCCATTTTTTACCCCCACCTACGAATTGATAGGTTTGTTTTTCCAACCAGAGCAAACTGCCTTCAGTTTCATTTGCAGTGGGGGCAAACTTAGGGATCTAGAACCATGCTAAAGATTTCTTAAGAGACTCGTAACTTGGGCGTTGCATTAATTATAAAAAATACATATCAGTACAGCTTTTTATCAATGACAAGAGATCATGTTATCAGTGTCAGGATAGAACACTTAGGTTCCAGATCAATTTTAAGAAGACATAGATTAGGAGGGTGTATCACACACCAGAAATTTGGAACCAGTCACAGGGTTTCAAACAGCTATTTTACCACATATAGCATATTTATCAACAGTCTAGTGTGTTTCCCTGTTTACTGACTCTTCTTAAAGTGCTCATACTGTTCCCATGTCAAGACAAAAATAACATTCAGAATGTGAGTGTGTTGTAGTGAACTGTCACATAGCGAGCCTTAAGCCTAAGGCTGTAAAGATATCTATAAATATTCTACATGCTCAGCTCTAGGTCTCCAAAGTTTAGTTAGAGTCTTGCACTTTTTTGTCAAGGCCGTGCTGCTCTAATATTTTAGTCCTAGTATCTTAGAGTGAAGTAACAAAAAATGTCATAAATAGATTTAAAAAAAAAAAAATGTTTGTGCAGACATTTTCCTCAACATGGTTGCCTGCAGACATTGGTAACCCAAAAAATGTTTTTTTTTTCTCCAAGAGTATCAGATGAACATTGAAAAAGCTGGTGTTGCTTCTCCAATGTGTCTGTTTTTGCAGCAATAATATTCCCCTTATATGGACAAATAGAAAATATCACTCCCGGAGAAATGAGTCATTAGTGTAGGTTTATGAGAAAACAACATGATTTTTTTTTTTTCTGTAATAAATTGCAGTTTTTTTTTCCCACCATGATCTTAAAGGCTATTGCAGTAATAACCCATAGTTAATATTCAGCAGGGAAATGTAATTCTGCCATCACTGTAATTATCACTTGTGTCAGAAACTGAAAATATCTGAAATATATCTGTCAACCAGTTTTAGAGCAGGAAGCTGACAAGTGTTGACAGCACAAAGACGTTGGGACCATCACAGCCAGCTGTGCTAAACACGGTGTTTGTGTTTAAACTTCAACTCTGAAGTTAAGTGTTGACTTACTTCTTCTGATAACAAATGTTTTATTTGACATGAGACAATTGGTTGTGTGAATCTGGGCAGTGGGATGACTGAAATATATGATCTGTTGTTCCCAAAGTCAGTCCTGACCTCCTTGGGGACTTAATCAAAATTCTGCTCAGAGACTCTCCTACCTGATTCGTGAGCCATGCAAACCATTTGCCTTTGATACACAGCCACACGTGCCAGCCTAGTGCTCACATCCCCTCTTTAAAACGGTTTGCTCCATCTGTCCATCTTAGGAGACCTATACAAAACAGATAAAACACAAATACAGTATTTTCTACAGAATATTCATATTAAAATCTTGTCGTAACAACATTGCATTTAAAATAATATGTATAATATCACTTTACTGTGCATTCATATTGTTTTGTATGGCTTACTGATCAACAGTTTGAATTCAGTGTTTAATCAATATGTCAGTTCAGTGCTTTTTTTATCTTGCATTAGTCCAGAACTGTAATTGGCCCTTAAGGCTCAGTTTTCCAGGCATGTATTAAGCCTGCTCCTAGACCATAAACTTTTTCCAATAGAAGTCTTCACTGAATTTTTATTTTAGTCTGGTACATGTCTGGGAAACTGCTGTAAGTAAAAGAATAACCATCGTCATGTTATGGGCCCTAATGAGAGGTGCAGTCACACCCATACAGTATATTATGTGGACTGGTGCTCACGTAGGTTGCTGCAGGAAAGCATGTGTTTCATTTCTTTCATGTACATATGAATGTGAAACAACGCAGGTATCCCTCTGCATTTGTCAGACGTAATAACATAGCTCTTTTTTACTCACTTTTCCAACAAAGTTTTAAACACTGACACCTCCTTTGACACAAAGGTGAGGTGGGGCTCTTTCATAGTTTGAGGCATGGTGGGAAGACAGCTTGTGTAGTCTGTAAACACTTCGACTCTGGCTGTCACATTATTTTACAAGCTTTTTCACAATTTCACCTTTTGGGATTTCTTTTACTTGTAGTTTTACTTACTTAAAACTACATTTTTTAAACTTATCCAGAAGCAACGATTTTCTGTACTATTACAGGTTAGTTTGTCTCTTATATTGTTGTGTCATCCTGTATGTATTTTGTCTTATGCTTCACACCGGGATTGGCAGAGCGAACAATGACAAGATAGCTGTGATTACAGTTTGCTGCGCCCTTATGCTGTTCTGTTCTTTTGGATTTACCATGCTCAGTTGGGCACTGTTTAAATAATGAGCTGCGATTTTACATCAGTCAGCTTCAGTGTACTTGTACTTTTTGAATGGAATATTTTATAATAAGGGAGACTCTCAGTTGTGAACTAGTGATTATTCAGATGAGTAAACTATTAAAAATTACATAACATTGATGATCATGAATAGATTTAGTACCACCCCTTGTAGGGCTGAAAAGTTATTGGTGACAGCTGCCAAGCAGATCTACAAAAATTGGTTGGTTAAAAGATATTGGAAAAGGTTCAGTGAGTCATGTAGGTATAGAAAGTGACATGATTTACAATGTAATATTTTATCTGCAATAAGTCTAATAAAGGGCATCCCGAGACATTGTGATACTAATGTTTTGTTCAGGGATGTTTGGAAACATTTCATAGTCTCAGCTCAATATTTGTGTGACCTCTTTTTTACTGTCCTGCCAAACCTACTACTTATGAGAGACAGGTAAGGTCAAGGAGTGACAGTAAAGCATGAGGCCAGTATAGCCTTTAAAGGAATAAAAAAGAAGAGTGGGAAGGGCAGAGAAGAAGGTGAAAGAGGAGAGGAAAATGTTGGAGTCATTAAACAAAAAGATGAACAGTCGAGCCCAATGAAGAAAGTGCTGGCTTCCCAAAAATGTGCTTGGAGAGACCGTAAGATTGGGAAAACATACAGAAAAGATGACCGGAGAAAAAGGTGAAAGGAGCAGATTATAAAGAGCCAAGAATGGGTTTGACAGAGGAGAGATAGAGGAGATGCAGCGGAAAGGAGGTGAACACTGTCGCAGCTGTGATACAGAGGCAGCAGATCGGAGGAGGTGTGGGTGGAAGTGTTGGAGGAGATGTCATCTGCCTCTCTGAGGAGGGAGCAGGGTGATAAATGTCTCCTGCTTGTTCAGTCACCAGACAATTACAGACAGACGTGGAGCAGATGTCTGCTAACTCAAAAACGTCTTTTCTGCAAGTGTGCATGCACGTGCATGCTAAAATGTTGCAGCTTTTACTTGTATAAGTGTTTCTTTGTGCATTTGTTTATGTGTTTTAAAGGATTGTGCTAATCTGAGCCAGAGTGTGTGTGTGTGTTTGAGAGAGAGAGTGTGATTCAGCAGCAGAAGGATATAGACGAGTCTCATCCAACTCGTCAAGTCTAACGAAGTGAAACTGCTCCTGCAGCTAAAGTTGAAGTCGAAGATGAGAAACAGATTGTCCGGCTGCTTCGCCACAAAATTGGTTGATATCGAGCTTTGTCAGCACAGTTGCAGACAACTTGCCTCACCAGAAAACACAAAGCCAAGCATATATCAGTTTACATACAACAGGATTTTACAAATCACATTAGCACAGGATTGTCTGAAAATAAAGACAGACAAAGAAACATGCTACTGGCACTGGGAGGTCACTAATGAAATTGCAGATACTTTCAAAGGTGTGATGTGAAGTAGCCCTGCTGGGACATGAAAATGTTAAAAAGCAAATTAAGTATAAGTAAGATTTGCTTTCTTTCTTGGTCCAAATCTGATCAGTTTTGGATACTTTATAGTATTAAACAATGTGCTAAATGTATTTACAATGTATTAACAAGTCTCCCATGGAACCGCATGAAAAGCATTTGTGATAGATGATACGTCTACAAAGAAAAGGGAATAACATGAAAACGTATCCAAAGGCATATATTAAACATATCACTCCTGAAAGTGGACTCTGGTTCTCTTTGGACTCTCTGTGAAATTCATTTGGGCAGATGTGAACACAGTGATTACACTCTGCTTTGTATTCTGGGATACATAGATACATGTTTCATACGGCAACAATACGATAGTTACCATGTCACTGCACATGCTCAATACAAGTCCACTTGTTTTGGTCAGCTATCTGGCAGCACATCTTTGCAAAGTGTGAAGCAATATTCTCTTTGCAATACGCTTCCTCAAAGCACATTCACCATTCTGCTGGACTGGTGCCTGGTATATTTCCCAGATAAGTGCAACCTTAAAAATCTAAAAACATGCATCAAGCTTGAATTCCCAGAGATCAGTGTTGTAGGGAAAACAAATGAGATATGTAAAGGTTTTGCAGATTTGGTCACTGTGAACATTTTGTGTTTGCAGTGAATGGGAGCTGTCATGGAGTGAGAGACGGGGTATAACCTGCAAAAGTCCCCAGTCTATCACAGGGCAATATAGTAATTATGAAATGCTAATTCAGAATTGTGGGATATAACCCCTTAAAGTGAATGTGATTAGTTTCCATAGTTTGCCAACACTTTGTGTATGTTGATTTAAACATAATGCAGTCTTTTGTATTAGTAAACCCTATTCTGCAACTTTTATATATAAAGGTTGCTGGGCGTCAATGTGAAGTCGATTGCTAAAGCTCCATTCATGCAGGCCTAGAGACCAGTCAGTGACCCCCTGGTAACCACCGTTTACTAATGAAAAGTGTGTATTCCATGAGTGGTTGGCAGGTGGTTGCTGGAGGTTGCTGGCAGTCATTAGCATGAAACTGTTCATAAAGAGGTATACAGCGATGCACTGAAAACCTCCTTGCGCGGTTGCCAGTAGTTTGTATGGAAGATGCAGACTTGTCTGCAAATACTCCCAAGCTACTCGTCAAGCATTAGGGAAGCTGTGAAAAGTAGAACATTTGCACCTTTTGAAATCTGTTGGTTGCAGCAGTAAGGCACAACTTTTACTTTGGAGGTGAACATTCTCCATTTCTTTTTCAAGTTTCACTACAGCTCAGAGAGTGAATGCGATTGTTTGCAGACAAATGACCATGGCAATCTTATGGCGACCAAAGCTCTCTTTGGAACTGATTTCACCTGGCGACAACCAGCAACTTCAAGCAACCACTTGTGTAATGCACACTTCTTGTTAGTGACCAGTGGTTATCCAGGGGTCACTGGTGACCAGTCTGTAGGCCTGTGTGACTAAGGCTTAATGAGTCATTATTAATTGATCTACTAATCACTGCATTACAGTGTACTACACACTTAACTGTGTATGGTGCAAAACCTTATCCATACTTACAGTATAATATAGCACATACGCTACTATTTGTCACTAATTTCATTTACACATATTCTTTTCTATAATGGTGGTAACATGAAAAGCAAGTGGTGGTTTACTGAAATATACATAAATATGCTTCAAACTCTAAAGCAGGAAGAAAAACAGGAGCATAAATATACATAATGTCACTGTAGGGCAAATACAGTGCAAAATAAATGAGAAAAAGAAAATTATTGTGTTTGCTTTGGTAATTGAGTCTTCTGCCTCAAGTCAGCTTGTATGTTTAAGATGTCGCAAAAAGAAAACCTCATCATAGCATTGCGTTTGCTAAAATGCTAGAATGTGACTAATTGACAGAAACCCTGTAGCAACCTTTATTTTCATATTCACGTGGATTCTGGAAAATACCACCTGCTGTTTGTATTTAAATGTTTTAGCATAGTCTAGAAGTAGTAAATTATTCTTGGAGCACCCAACCATCAAATCTTTGTATTGAGTCTTAGAGCAAAATTTATTTCTCAGATTCAAACAAAATGTTTCAGTCATATTGTGAGACATGCAGACGGGATATTCGGACAGGGCAATCATGGATAGGTACAGAGTGGTCAGGTGCTCACACAGACACATGGACACACACACAGAAACACACACACACACATACACTCAAAAAAAGAAGGGGATGCAGCCTTAAATCTGGTGTCTGTGAGACATTTTCCTTGCTCAGCAAAACACTAGTTTAAGACAGGTTTATTTCATCAAAAGTGGAAGCCTAAAGGATATCATAAGGAATGAATAGTCTGTCTGAGTCAGCTTAGTGTTTGATAACTCTGGGCGTTTTAAGCTTTGAAAGAAAGGATAGGGTGGGTAGGGAGTTGCTTGCTGATACATATACAGTATTACAGGGTCAGAAATGCAGTTTTCACAGCTCTCTCTAAACCCTTTCTGAATATCTAAATCATATGTATTGAAATCTATAAGGTCACTTTTATGGTTGTGTCATCATCGATAATGATAAGTACCCTAAAACAAAATCATAGCTGTGGTGGCCCCATCAGCCACCCCTCAGTGTTAGTATTTGTTTTCTAGTTAATTGTTTCTTTTTACATATAAAACAATTAAATAAATAAAACAGAAACTAGGTTTGACATATTTTATTTTTGGCAGCTGTTTCTGATGGGTGCACACATTTAGAAAACAGTGCTGTCTTATGTTTTTTTTGTTCATTTGGTAACACTCACCTGTTATGTTTCCTCCCGAGCTCCAAAGGACC
>VVAS01047911.1:0-12321 GCA_015103295.1 Ptychochromis oligacanthus
CATAGAAGCCATCACCTTTAGATTCAAGCCTCAACTTGGAATGACCAGAAGGACTGCTTGTGAGGATCTAAGGCTGTGAACCGACTACATATGGAGCTGAGACATATGGAGCAACATATGTAGCTAAACAGTCAGATGTGTCCTTTAGGATTTGGTGGTGAACAAAGCAGAACATTAAATTAATATTATCCTTCCACATGACAGAAACAGAAGCACAAATACTAATGTTACTAATAGATGTATAAAGAGGCATTTATTTGCTTTCCTGTTTACCATATGAGCTTTATATAAGGTAATAGCACATCAGTGACAGATATATTACAGAAACTGGTTACTAAACTGAAAATTGCTCATTTTGAGCACGAGCCACATTAGTTTTTCTAAGATGAGTTCTGTGTTGACAAGCCTACTGCACATGCACTTCCCTGCTAGCCCTAACTGTGTGTTCCTGCTCGTCCAATTGACTTTACATTGGAATGACGTAACACAAATAAAACTTTTTTTTTATGATGCTGGGTAAAAATTGATCAAAACCAGACCACATAGCTTTAAAAAAAAAAGCATCCATCCATCCATCTATCTGTTTTCTTCCATTTATCCAATTCGGGGCCATGGGGGGGGCTAACACAGAGAGACAGACACCCATTCATGATCACATTCACACCAATGCCCAATTTAAAATTGCCAGTTAACCTAAGCCATGCATATCTTACCTACCTACAGGGAGAACATGCAAACTTCACAGAGAAAGGCTCCAACCAGCCAGTGGACCCTTTTGTTATGACGCAACAGCGCTAACCACTGCACCACCATGTTACCCTAAATAACTTATATCTGATTGTGCTATTTTCAATTAAGTAGTACAATCAAATTAAATAGTGGCTCTATAGTATAGCGGTTAACACATTCACCTAACACACAAAAGATCTCCAGTTCAAGACTGAGGAGGTTTGCATGGGAGGTTTGCATTAGGGAAGGCATCCAGTGTAAAATCTGTGCCAATTCAAACATGCAGATCCATTGTGGTGACCCCTTGCATATAAAGGAGCAGCCAAAAGAGCCTTTTTTATTTTAAATTAAAAAACAGAAATAGTACAAAGGCAGAACATATCAAATGTCGAAGCTCAGAAATGTTGTTTTCTTTCAAATACATGCTCATTTTGAATCTTAGACTAGAAACACCTAAAACTAATGAAATGTTTTCACTGCAGATTTTAAAGACAGCACATAGACTAGTGTACACTAAAAACCCATCAGACAGAATATCACAGTGATATTTTCAGACATTCTTTTGGTACTTTACTGCTGCTCCAAAAGCACTCCATTCAGCACATACAATTAAATGAAAACCATCATCACCTGATGCTAGAGTCAACATAATAAGCATCCTGTAAAGTGCTCAAATGATGCTTCCTCTCTTCTACCTTCAGCAATAATGATGTTAATGTCAGCTGAGCTTCCTTGTCTGCCAAACTCTCTCTTCAAAACCATCTTTACAGGACAAAAAAGCAATGGCACCACGTAAATATAATTAAGTGTGTCGATGGCATGTTTGCTCCAGGGGGAAATTACTTCGTCATTGAAAAGATAATAAAGTACGAAGGGTAATGAAATATCTGGTTAGAGGGCAAAACACTGCAAGCATGACAATGTGTACGCATGATGGGTGAAAAGTAGGAAGGCAGCAGGAGGAGGGCAAGTGAAAGTCTTTTCTTGCTCCTGCTGTTCTTCTGGTTTGCTTCCAATCACAAATCACTGTGCCACATGTCTGCAGACAAAAAGAGTCAAGCCTGGAAAGAATGCGATGATGTATCAGGGGGAAAGGTAAGAGTTTTACTCATGCCTGTGCTCAGCATGAATGTCGGGGGGTGTAGTTAATGTAGCTGGAAGTCTTCTGTGTGTGTGTATATGTGTGTGTGTGCTTTTATTAGACAAAATAAAATAGTGAGTATGTGAACGTGTGTGTGCTGTGTCACTGGAGCTCCTCCAGTATCTCCAGCAGTGTGTGACGAGCAGCTGTGAGGAGAAGCTCAGCTCCCCCCTCCTGCATCAGCAGCAGAGAGGGACTGAGTGCTGGAGGGTTTGTGTGTGTATGTGTGTGTTTCCTCCTTTTTCTTCTAACTGGTGGCTGTTGAGGGGCTGTGGGACAGCGGGGCAGAGCAGCAGGGAGGCAGTGGTCCAACCTCCACTAACCCCCATCAGGCACAAAGCCAAGAGCCTGCAACTGAAACAAGTCAGGGCACACATCAACACGCATCCTCAAACACACTCACAGAAATGCACATGTACCCTTGCATCCACTCATATTTGCATGCTATTTAGCAGCACGACTCCCGGACACTGATACTCTGAGTCATTGTTGGCTTGGCATTTATTTGTTGAAGTTAAATCAGTGCTCGGCACATTCAGTAAAGCACAGCCACAGAGTTCTGGGTGTCTGTATCAGCATTTGCCAGGTCTTTTGGATAGCGCATAATGGCTTTATCACTTCTGTTAAGTGTTGTAATTGTGGGTGTGAAAGCATTAGAAATTGTTGTTGGCTTTAGCCTGCTGACAGAAGGATATGTTCACAACTACAGTACAAAACTAGTTCCACTTCAATGCAATCCATCTGTCACAGCTGAGGTATATTTTAATATGAATAATGTCTAATTTCTAAGAATGAAACCTTAATGGTGCTCTGGTTATTCCTTAGCCTTGCTGCATGAGTCTGGACAGACGTGTAAACTGCAATCCAGTTGGTTGGTTTTCAGATGTTTCTCTGCCTTTTGTACTCACTGTTTTTGTTTCATGAAATATTGGACCTCTTCAGGAGTCTATAAATCCTTAATCTGAAGCAATCGGAAAAGGAAATATTTTTTCCGATTGCTTTTGAAGTCTCACAGCTTCAAAACCAAGGCAATGCTTATCAACTTTAGCAACACAGCTGACATCATAGTCAGAACATCCAAAGCAGCCGGAGCGATGAAGTACCCAGCTGACTTTATATGGAAGATAAAAAGTGTTTTATGCTACATAAAGGCAAGAATATATGCTGCCTTTGCTGTCTCTTCTGTGGTGCCTAGTCATGGTCTCTGGTTTGCCAAAGATGAACAGTGGAGCAACGGAAACAGAATATGCTACAACAAATAGGAGTATGGTGGAGTATCCAATAAATGTTTCTGATGCTCAAGATGGAAAAGAAACCCAGTTCTTAGAGGAAGGTTTAAAGGAAGTAATAGATGGGAAGGACAAACACGGATTACCACTGATGTTCCTTTTCCCCACTAGAGGCATATTTCTTATAATCTGGTGTGCCAGTGTTTTTTTTTTGTTGTTGTTGCACAAAACCATGTGGGAAGCTGTCCTTGGAAACTTCTTGGAAAAGGACATACACTTTCAAATAAGTTTTGGCATGGTCCATCCAATCACCATCTACCACAGGCTAACTTTAACCAATCAGGACAAAGACAATCTAGAGCACAAAAGAGGAAAAACAAGCCTTTATGGTACTTTAAACATTAGCAGTTAGTGTAGGTATGTAGTCAGCATGTCAGTAAACGATTCTTTAAGTCTTTTTAAGGAAAATATACACATAAAAGAAACTTTTACACATAAAAGAATACCATACCTAATACATACTGATAACTGCAACAACATTAGTCCTTCATAGATAACACTGATTGATCCAAAGGAGCTGTGATTTGATTACAAGGGCATAACTTGAAACCTGAAGACATGCATTTTGATTATAATCTCATGAGAATCCAGCTACCTCGCAAGGTAATATGTCTTAAGTACTGTATGTCTCAATAGTGCTCTTGTGTCAACTCTCACTCCTAGAAAGGAGCAACAAATATTACTACACTGCACTGATATATCAGACGGATTCCTCTATTACAAGAGATAAAATACCTCGAGAGACTTCCATGTTAAAGTAATGGAATAAACTTGTGACAGTAATGTTCAACAAGGCTTCTGGTCGACAGAGGGGGTGTCAGACTCATTTTAGTTCGTGGGCCATATAGAACCCAGTTAAATTTCAAATGGGTAAGACTGGTTGCATAATAACCTATTAAAACACCTCCAAGTATAACATTCTAAAGCATTCATTTACAAAACAACCTGACATTTCTTAAGAAAATAAGTGCAATTTTATCATGTGTCAGTTTTTATGTTTATAGTCAGTCTAATGTCACACAAAGAAACACTACTGTCGTGAATCAAAGAAGCACATCAGCATGGCTTCTTGGCTTTAAAACCTTACACCTTACAGAATGCAAAGCCAACCGGTTAGCCTGATTTGACCCTTTGGAAGACCTGACTGACATATGTTTGACAGTCCTCTATAGCTTTGCTAGCAGCTCTGTGAGGCTATGACTCAAGCTTTGTGGTGCTTTGAGCTAATTGCTTCCATGCTAACACGCTGATATTTGAAGGGTGTTTATGTTAAATGTCTAAAATTTTCTCATATGCAGTAAATAAAAAATTACAGCAGAATCTGACAGTAAAATTAGTTAGACTGCTGTTAGTTTGGCAGGTATTTGGTCATAAACCAAGTTAATGGATAAGAGTGTCATGATGATGTGCTTGACAAAAAGTCAGATCATCAGTGCGAACAAAGTTCATTTTGAGAGAAACAAGACTACACTTTATGTCAATCTATGCAGAAAATCAACAAAGTCATTACGCTGGGGACAGAAAAAGTTTCCATCACATTTTATGGCTCTCAGTCTAGTTGTTCAGACATTGCTTGCTCTGAAGCCACACTACTACCTTGGCTAAGGATTCAAACAAAGAAAAGCAACATCAAAAGCTTTAGAATGAAAAATTTATGAAATATTTTTATGAAATATTTATCTTTACTCTCTCTTCATCTTCATTCTCTGCATCTGCTAATGTTTTATCTTGTATTTTTCCTTTTTAGTTTTGCTACATAAGTCCTTGTTATAGCATGACTTTGACCCTTGCATTCTTTATTACTAATGAAAAAATGCAAGTCTTGGCTGCAGGAAATTTATTTAAAATCTTCTCTGTCTACAAACTGTTCCCCTTACCCTTATTGCAGGTTTTTGTGGATTGGTCAGAGTGTGTGTGGGTCGAAGGACATCAGGCAGATGGCCTTTTCTTCCTGCTGGTGGTGAGCAGTGGGGGCTATGTAGGTGTAAGAAGGAATGTGAAAGGACAGAGAAGTCTTTGACCAAGAGAAAAGTTTCTGCTTATTAGGTCACCCATCTCTCCCCATGCCTGTCTGTCTCACTGCTTCCCTACCTCCATCTCTCTTCCTGGGTCTTTCTTTTATTCGTCTCTGCATCCCAAACTTATTTCTGCACTCTCTGCCATGCCAGCCAACAGACTGAGCAAATAATGTCAACACTCAGTTACCTGTAGTGGCAGGTTTAACAACATGAATCTGAGCCTTGATTTATAACAACGCAGGAAGTCAAATTATTAAGGTAGGCACTGCACATTGTTAAAGAACTGTATTTATTTGCAAAGCTCCAGTAATGAAAGTAAATCTTTGCTATCTTCTTGTTTCTCATGGATATCTGAACTACAGTCTTGATTCCTTCAGATTAATATCAACATGTAGAGTTGGTGTAGCAGCACGGTGGCTTTGATCCTCTGATGATTTATCTGCACAGTTGAACCGTCTTTTTTCCTTTGCTGTGTGAAATCCAGCAAAGCTTTGTGTGCTATCTTTTATCATCTTCAGCTCCTTTGATTTTACATTCGCATATTGTCTGGAAAATGTTCTTCCTGGTTGCTCTGGTTTGAGTGGTCAGAAAGAAGAACAAAAGGCAGATACGCTGTGTACACTGTTAACGTAATTGGGGCAATTTTTAAAGTATTGAGATATGATTTCTGCTGAAAATAGTCATAGAAATATCGAGATGAGTGCCGTAGTCATAGCAGCAAGACGAATATTGTCTGTGTCACTTTGTGGCATGTCAGTGAAATCTCAGCTGGTTTTTCAGCATCTTAGGAAAACATGCAGTACATATGCTTGACTGAGCAACGCCACATCCAATCAAAGCCATAAATAATGCATGTTTAAAGCTTGACTCATGTTTTTGAAGTTTAAAGTGAGAGACAGAACCACCTAATGTCTTGCACTGTGGGCTGATACATGCCTACCTGATGCAGATGTGTGGCAATGACTACGAGATAATACAGATATTTGCATTAAATAACTTTTGTAGACATCATTTATCTTTTGTTATCTTTTTGTTATCTTTCAATGGACTGCAGCAAAAAACAATACATTTGTTTAAAAATAATTAAACAAGTTTATAAATACATTCTTCCAGGTGCAATGACGCATGAGTTTGTGTCTTTATATAAAATCCTAGTAGTTATATGGGAAAAAGCTGAAGAAGAGAGAATTGAGGTCCCCGACATGGCTGTCTGTCACTCAGTTCGTGCCTCACTCCCGAAACAAACCTCTCTCAGAGCTATCTTTCACCCTCGGGGTATTCCCTTGATGTTTGCAGTGGCGTGGTTGATGGTTGTCATTGTTCAACTCCATTTCACATCTTGACGAGGCAGCTTTCCAAGGCAAACAAACAATCACGTTTCCCTTCTGCTCTTCAAACTACATTGTGTGGCAATGTGTGTCTTCTGTTTCCTCATTTGCATTAATTTGTATTCACACACACTACAGTTAAGTGAATCAAATCTGTCCTCAGAATAGAAAGGCTTTATTATACTTTCTTATTTTTAAAAAGATATTTGAGATCTAGTGAGGTCTTTGTAATGCAAAAAGTATGCAGAGTCACACGTGATTACCAGCAAAGGGAAAGAGACACTGAGAACAGAAGAGAGTGAGAGAGTTGTGCAGGGTCGTGCTGATTCATACAAGATTCACCTACACTAACAGGAGCTGTCTGAGGGGAGAAAAGAAAGGGAAGAAAGCCGAGAGATAACAGGAGACAGGAGTGAGGATGAGATGGTTATTATGATTCATATGAAATAGAAAAAAAAAATCCTCTAGCCAATCTGAAGTTAGATGGTCTGCTGAACAAACTGGAAGGGTAGAGAAAAGAATAAATCTACGGAGGATGGAAAGGAGAATAAATATGCAGGCAGAGGAGTGGAAGGATAAAGAAAGGGGATGAGTGGGCTGAAAGCAAGTCTTTTCTTCCCTCTCACTGGGGAGTCATTCACTCAAATGTTAAAGTGCAACAAAAGTTCCTTCTTCCTGGTTCATATTGGGTTTGAGAAAGAAGTACTGTGCAACTGGGGATGGGACCCCCAGAGCCTCCACCATTGACCGCTGCCCAGTCTACAAGGCACTGAACCACTATGGCACCTCCTGCCAGCGGTGGGCCCACAGGAGGGCGGGCCCATGTTTCTTTTTTAGGCTCTGCCTGGATGTGCCCCTTGGGTTAACGCCCAGCCACCAAGTGCCCTCCAGGCCTGGCTCCATGGAAGGGTCCCAGTAACCCTCTCCCATGCGGGGTAGCTTGGTCCTTGGTCCACTTTCTCTTCCTTCTTTGCCAGTTGAGGTAGTTCAGGCATTTGACTAGGATGGTCCTGGGTGCCTCCTAGGTGAGGTGATTCATGCATGTCCTACCGGAAGAAAGCCTCAGAGCAGACCCAGGACATGCTCTCCAGACCTTGGCGTTGGCTGGCTTAGGAACACCTTGGTGTCCCCCTGGAAGTGCTGAAGGAGGTGGCCAGGGAAAAGGAGGTCTGGGCATCTTTGCTTAGACTATTGCCCCCATGACCCGCACCGGATAAGTGGCAGAAGATGGATGAATGGATGGTTGGATGCATGGATGGAGAAGTACTCAAAAGGAAGAAGTGATCTTTCTAAATTTCTTCATTCCTTTGTGTATTAATAATAATTATAAACCTTAACTAAACAGTTGTCCTTGTATGATAAACATGAGCTCACTGTGTGAGGTCTTTCTCACAAGAAGCACAGAGCAGGAGACAGTCCACATCAGATGCATTCTCACTAATGGAAATACTGTGTGGTTTAGATGAAGGAACTGCCAGACTAGGAGGAGAGGACACACCCATTCTCAAGCTAGGAATTTAACGGCTTTTTACCCTGGTTTTTCTCACACTGATGCAATCAAGCGTTACAGCGACTTTGTACAGTAGAGTTGGAGGTTGAGGACGATTTAATGTCAGAGATGACTGCATTGGACTTTTCCGTTCTCACGTGCACCTCTGTAGGATAATCTTTAGAAACGGGTCACTGCACAGTGAATGTGTGACCTGTGACAGATTCATTGATTGACAAATTGTTTTTGTAAGCCTAGTAGAGGGATGGAAGACCATTCTTTCAAAAGATATTCCCCCATTTGGTGTTTTGATGATAGTGAGCATCTCTCACAGGTATTCAGTTGTGTTGAGAATTTGTGACTGTGAAGGCCTTAGCATATGATTCATTCAGTTTTTCACACTCATCAAACCATTCAGTGACCATTTGTGACTTGTGGAGCATTGTCATGCTGAAAGAGACCACTCCGATCAGGGTAGAAATGTTTCATCACAGGGTAAAGTTGATCACCCAGAAGAATTTTGTATTGAAGCAGTGATCCTTCTCTCTAAGCAGTCAAGTAGACCTATTTTATGCCAGCAAAATGCCCCACACAGCAGCACCACTGGATCCCTTTAATGTATGGGTCCGGGTTTTAATTTCTTCATTAATTTGTCACTACTTTGTACATGTGTATTTACAGAAAAAAGCATGCATTCATCAATCTATATTGTCTTTTCTCCATTAAAGTGAAATGAATCATTGTAATGATTCAATGATTTTTAGACTATTTTCTTGATTAAATCGTTTAATCCACCAGGAAATAAGGGAATTTCCAGCCCTGTTATTAGTCTTCACATGTTTTTGCTTTGTCTGATAAACTGTCCAAAAATCATATAAAAAAAGAAAAAAGGAAGAAGCTGAAACCAAAAACAGAAATAAAATATGATTCAGTAAATAAAAATAATAATACTAAATTGTCACTATAGGCCTGACTAGTTTCAACATTGTCTTGGAGATAGCTTAAGCTGGTAGAGTTAACCACAGACCCTTTAGTGATTAAAGACTTATTTTGGTAACTGCATATTTGTAGGAGTATTGAGTATGGTATTATGTCCTTGTGCTGCTTTATATGGATGACTGGCTGTTGCTGTAAGTGTTAAAGGTTGGGTTCTCCTGTGGGGGAGATGAGATCGACCAGTTTCAAAACAATCTGATAAGAGCCTTCTGACCAACACAGGGGAAGCTTCTGGTCATGGTGTGTGAGCATGTATTTCTGTGTGTGTTATAAAGGCTGAGGGTGTTAGCTCAGATGCCCAGCTGCTGCAAAGGTAAAGGTTGTGAAATGAACACAAAAGATAGGAAGCCTCAGACAGCCCAGTGACTGAACATGAGATTTATCATGACTTGTGAACCTGGAAAAGCTTCTCCTGCCCTGAATGCCACTTATTACTCTGTGTGTGTATTTGTGCGTATGATAGTCTATGCGTGCTTGTTTGTGATGGTGGCCTCCTTGATATTTTTCCCCCTAGCTCCATCAAGGGAATTGCACTTCTTCATATCTAGCCTCAAATACCCCCTCACTCTGAAAGTCTGTGAAAAAAAGAGGCTTTTTGTCTGCGTTTGTTTCCCAGAGTTTAATGGAATGGAATAATGGGATAAAACTGCTGGTGTCTTGTGATTCAGGTTTTCTGGCTTACATACAGGACAACATCTGGCCCTGATTTTTTGACCATGTTTTAGTGTCTGTCATGCTTCACATTTTTGGACACTGTTTAGTAATATTTACCTACATGGTACTGTTTTTAATGAGGTTGATGGATTTTTTATTTTATTTTTATTTTTTTATTTTTATTTTTTGTGATTGATTAACACTCAATTGCTGGTTGGCATATAGTTTGAAGAATCTACTCTCAACAGTCTAAATTTTCTTGTCTTAGATTCATTATTCATTTTCATATTAAGAATTAATGTGTCTTGTCTTAAAAGTGGCATGTCAACTGAGAGGGTTTTTTTTTATTCCATTAGATTTTATTTTTTTAGGCTGTCAAAAATGGTTGGGAATTGGAAAAAAAATGGGTTTAAGAACCTAAACACACATTTATATAGGTTGCCATGTTTGTATATAATGCTTTCCAATAGTTTGAGCAATAGATCCAAGCTCGTCAGACACCAAAACACATCATAATAGATTAATGTTGTGAAGAAGGAATTTAGTGAATTGGAAAGTCAGCGCTGTAGCACTGAAACTTTCATCTTTTGTTTCTTTGTCTGATAACGTGTTGCAACAGAGGTTGAGTTTTTTTTTTTTGTTTTTTTTTTAATTTGCGAAAGCCTTGTGCATTGGTGCTGTTCCTTGGCTGCTCGATTGGGCTCATTAAAATGAAAGAAGGGGCTGTGTTTTTTCTTTATTACACCTTCATGCTTTCAGGCATAACACTGAGGGTAGATCAGAGTGTTAGTTCTGGTTGCACTTTGGTATTAAAGCAGTAAAAAAGAGGCTGAATTTGTAAGGATATGCATGGGTCACTTAAGTACACATAGAAAAAGACCTAGGATTCCTTAAAATGAGTAATAATGTATCTGTTGCACTCTATTTGTGTGACACAGATAACTAAAAAAAAACATCTGAAGGTGTCCATGAGTTGAGTTAATGGGATGGAGTGGTTAAGCAGTAATTGCCTTGTTTTACCTCAATGGTTTTAAATGTAAGGGCAGAATATTAACTATCAGCAGGCTCATTCAAATTCTTCAAAACTGTAACTGTAATACTGTGTGCGCACTTTTGTGTATCTTCTGTGCGTGTGTTTTTCAGCTGCGGGGCGGCCTTCGTGGCCGGGATGCCACTGTGTGCCGTGCCAGTCCACAGTGGACGGTGAGGGGCAGGAGGAGGGGACCGAGTGTAGGAGACTGAGAGGGGGTGGCCCGAATCAAACAGGAGAAATGAACCTCTGCTGGAATGAGATCAAACGCAAATCCCACAATATCCGGTAAGATCACACTCACGCTGATTTTCACGGAGGTCAAAACAATTTGGAAAAGCCTGTAACCACCTGAATAGATGGATGTTTTTAAAGAAGCATACTGCATTTACCTGGAAAAGAGGTGGACTGCAGGGTTTAGGGTGAAATGAACCTTTCTCAGTTGCTTGCAGTTGATATCCTCAGCTCTATGGGAACAAAATTGCTGATTGCACCTCTGAATCTGCATGTTTTCCTCAAAAGATATAATGCTTCTTTCAAGGAACATATGATTGCAAGCTGCATCCAATCAGCTTATTTTTTTTTAAAGGAACTGTTTCATTAGCATCACTGTCTAAACACATCCTGGTACACTGTGATTCATTCAGTTCAACTTAATGTTTCTAAAGCCAGTCATTTCTATTAAGCAATCATGGGACACAAAAAGAAAGGAAAAAGGCAAAACTGCTTCCTGCTCTCTTTATAGGCACCTTAGATGTGTGTAATGAAGTAGTAATGTAATGTTGGAATGAGCCTTCTGCCTTTTGGCTTAACAGCATCTTTACAAAGAATATTCGGTACATACTGTTGGAATTAGATTATATAGTATATATGACTAATACGCCAAAGTTTTAAAATTATACCTTTAGTTATGGTATTTTTCATTTTGTGGTCATATCTGTGGGGAAAAAAAAAAAGTTCATGTCTAGCCAGTCACACAGAAGAATTGAAGCTAATATAATATCCATTTACACTGTTCTTTGCTGTTTTCCATTTTCCACCTAATGATTCTTCACGTTGCCATTCACTGCATTCAGGCAATTAAAAGTATTGTCTGATAATGTGCTGTCACACAATAATGCATATTTCAGTTCTCTTTCCAGTCAGCTTATTAATTATTGACATAATATAGGTTAATACTGCCATTGCACAAGTTGCACTCAAGAGATGTGCCAGTGCAAAACAATTACAGTGTGTTCATGTTATTCTTTGATGCTTAATTGGAAACTGTCTGGGCCTGCTGCATCATTTTTGTTTCTTCAATTCAGCTGGCATCCTGTTTAGACAATTGGCCCCTTAATTGCTTACTTGACCCTGATGTATCTAGGAAATGGGAGGGGGAGGTTAAGGAAGGATAGTTGTTAAATTGGGTAAGACAGTTTCCCCTGCAGTCCTGTGTAATGAGATCACTATGGATGGCGTGCAGTGGCTGTTTATACCCGAGCTACACTCTGACTTCATCAGGCTGAGAGAGGAAGAGAGGAATACAGGACGACGTTGATGGAAGGAGAGAGAGAGAGAGAGAGAGAGAGGGAGGGAGGGAGAGAGAGAGAGAGAGAGAGAGAGAGAGAAAACAGGTATTAGATATTCACACGGGAGAGAGGGTAG
>VVAS01047919.1:0-12562 GCA_015103295.1 Ptychochromis oligacanthus
ATAAATGTCTCAAAATTACCTTCAGCTTGACGGAAACTCGAGTTTACCTGCATACATCTTGTTCAGCTCTGTCAGCTGTTTAACACCTGCTGCTGATTTAGGAAACACAACCACGTTAACTGGTGATCGTCACAGCTTAACAAGGGCAGCTGCCTGCTCGATATAATGTAACATGATGACATTATTTTGTACAAAATAAGTACATGTACCTTATCTTTCATCAGGTCAGACAGCTGGGCTGCTGGAGGCTTGTGTTTAGAATCAAATAAGAATAACTTATTTGATTTAGAATTGACAGACGTGATTTAAAAGGAGGGACACTGAGCAACGTATCAGTCAGGATAGAAAGAAACTTAAATTTTATTAAGGAACCAGGTTGGTGTAATTAGTTTCCAGTAGGCTGTAAGTGCTGTTTATTTGAGCATGAAACACATATGTCGTAGTAAGTTTAGAGCACTTGGAGTTGATCAGTGTCTTAAGATGGAGCTGCAGTGGCTACCACTGATTTCGCTGACTTCGCAGAATAAAGCAAAAAAATGTAACAATTAGCAGTTCATACGAAATGCATGTCCGTGTCAAAATAATCAACAGGAAACATTACAAAACAATGTTTTGTTCAAAAATAAATATATTTAATAAACCATGTCGATTGGACTCGTACCTGTGTACCTCAGTAATATAGCTCCCAGGTAGGTGCCTTCTTTAACACGCCACCGATCCACTCAGATGATGCCTCCCCTCCTATAGGCTATATGACATTATTATGTCAGCCTCTTAAGACGTGATGATTTAGCAAACACGCCTGTGTTAACTCCTGACAGTCACAGCTTGACACAGGCAGGTGCCTACTCAGTATAACTCGTGGCATTAGTTTGTATAAAATAAGCAAATGCGCTTCATCTTACATCAGAGCACTCCAGACTCTGGATTTGTTCAGCTCATGTGGATCCTAACAGTAACAAAACTGATTTAAAATTTAAGACATGGATGCTGTTGTGATGAGAAGCGTATCAGTCTGCAAATGGAAAGATGCCTAAAGACTATCAAGTGACCAGGATGGTATCATTTCTTCCCCCAACAGGCTGTTGTAAGAAGTTCTTTTTATTTCAGGAACTAATATGACGATCTAATTGACACGGTCAGCTGTGTGCCTCCACAAACAGCTCTTGAGGAGCAGAACACATGCAGTTTTCTCATCCTTTTTCTGTCCTGTTAGTCTGCAGCTTTGCAGGAGATGAGCTCTTTAACTGATCTTTACAGGGATGTTTATTTTCTCAGTAAAGACTCCATGACCGATCTGTTTGAATTTATTCAGTGACTATAAATAGAAAATGACAATGAAGACCTTTTTTAGCTGTCATTATGAGGTTGTGCTTGTGGCTCACACGTTTGCAGGTTAAGCTGGGAGCTATTTTGGCCAACAGTTGGAATCCTGTTTTTGGTTACTTTTTTTTTTTTATTTAAAAAATCTTGCTGATTTTATACCGTCTAAATGTAATGTTAATGAAACTCACAACTAAACACACGTCTTTTTAAACTTCAATTTTCGCTAGTAAAATTGTCATAAATGTGACGAAGTCTGCGACTGGAAACATCTTTCAGTGCCCATTTTACTACTTATGTACTCTTACGTACCGACTTCCCCTTCACCCACTCTGTTGCTAGAGAGCTGGAGGCAATGGCTGATCCGCAGCCAAATGTTTTGAACCTCGCATCCACGATCTTTCCATTTTCATCCACCTGGATCTGCAAACACCACAGTCAAACACCTCAATTAAAGCAGGAATTTCAAAGCCATGATCAATACCACAGCAGCGTCTGCTGTCGACCTCAAGCTTACCTGGAGTTTCATAACATCCCCACAGGCTGGAGCACCCACCAATCCAGTCCCCACATTCTTGGAGTTTTTGTCCAGCGAGCCCACATTTCTGGGGTTTTCATAGTGGTCCACAACCTTAGGGAGAAGTCGCAGATATGAGAAAAATATATTGCTGTTCTGTTGCAGAAGCAGCCGGTTATGCAGGTTATGACAGCTACAACTACCAGTAACAACGCACAATGCCAGCTAACTCTTTATAAGTAAGGTGCCACGGGCTGGTTTGGAAACATGTTCACTCGTTTACCTTTTTGTGATACAAGCAGACTGCGCTCAGCTCCGGTTTGAAAAGTTTCCTGCTGAAAAACGACAGCAAGGACGCGGAGCTCCGTAAGCAGGCATTCGCCATGTTCCTGCACCAACTATGAACGGAAATCAACGAGCGAGCACGAGGAATGACGAGCGTTTTTTTGTTGACAAACAAATGTGAAAAGGAGGTTTTACGCAACGAGGGAGCGCCCACTAGCGGCCTCCACCAGAGGCAAGTTTAGACGGTGAGTTGTGCGACGGGGCTCCGCCTCTCATCGTCCTGCTGGCTTCTCGCAGGTTTGTTACCAGGCAGACAGCCTTTCCAACATGGCAGCGTCGAGCAACGCAGAGCAAACGCAGTTGCAAGATATGGAAGAGGAAGATGCGGGGATAGAGGAGAGGGAGATGGAGTCGGACGAAGAGGAGGAGGGCATGGGAGTAGAAAATTCAGACGACGAAGAGGAGGACGATTCGTCGGAGGACGAGAAAGAAAATGAAGCCGAGATCCAACGGCTGGAGGAGCAGGTAATTAGCCAACGCTAGCCGAGGGGCTAATGAGAATGAATGAGTGGTAAACACGGCCAGCCGCGACTCAGCAGGCAGCTTTAAAGCTGTGAACCGCTCCGTTCTGACGCGGTTTAATAAAAGCAGAAAACATACGTAGCTTTGTTAGCTGCCGCTGACCAAAACAACTAAATTAACAACCACGTCATTTATATTGCTGTCGTGATTAGCTGCCCTGCTAATGTGTGATGCTAATGGTTCGTCTGTCTCGTATCACACGCGCCTTTTTACAACCCCGGTCCACGGTGGGATCACAGCTTCCAGCGTGGTTAGAAAGAAAGTGGAAACAAAAAAAAGTGCACACTGTACTAACTTTAATGGGTGTCACGTGACAAATGGGTTTGATCCCATCTCATAACATTGGATATACTGTAGTAATGCTGTAAGTGCTGCGAGTGTTACTGCAGCTTTGCTTATGTTGCACTCATTGAAAGTGTAGTAGGTGTACCTCTCCTACAACCTACAGATGCACTCAAATATAGATCCTGCTGGATGACTGTGTACCAGTCCTCTTTAGAGCCTCAGTTTGTAGTACTGTTGGATTGAAGTGTGTTACGTTGTTACATTCAGAGGTATTTTTTTATATTTAGTCCACCCTCACTGATGTAAATGAAGGGTATATAACATTAGAGACACTCTTCAAAATAGCACAATACAGTTCAACAGAGCAAACTACAGCCTCTGAGATTACCAAAATTTTGAATCAACAACTCTAAAACATGAAAATATACTCTCATAAAAGGTAGTTTTTATTTTTTGTCCTATATTAGGTTTGCAGCTACGACTGTGGTGTTAAAACTGTGTCAAAATCAATCTTATTTATGTTTAAATGTCTGGGGATTAAAGGTACTTTTGTTATTTAGATCAAAATATATTTTTTTCTGTGGCAGTGGTAACAAGTCACAGGTAAATTAATAAAAAATAAAGCAAGAATTGTGTCGAATCACCTGTACTTAAGTGTGCTTATTAAAAAATTTGGTGCTTACCAAATTGTCAAAGAACAACAGGAAAATTCATAGACCTCTGTCAGCAAGGTAGCACAGACTCTTAACTACATGCCAACCAATCATGGTTATGTGCATAGTCACCCCCTCAAAAGCCTGTTTTAAGCTAGAAAAAACCCTGAAGTGTATTGTTTAATATCTCAACCCTTTTCATCTTTGTGTAATTTCACAGCTGTCCATCAACGCTTTCGACTACAACTGCCACGTGGATCTTATCAAACTTCTCAAGCAGGAGGGAGAGCTTTTCCGTCTGCGAAAGGCAAGGCAGAAGATGAGTGAGCTTTTCCCTCTCACTGAAGGTTAGTGTACGTCTAATATATTTCTGGGGTCGGAGCAGCTCTGCATTATTTACAACTGAAATCGTGTTTTGTTTAATCCTCCAGAGATCTGGCTGGATTGGCTCAAGGACGAGATCCGTCTGACTGAGGAGGAGCCAAACCGAGAGAAAGTGTATGAGCTTTTTGAGAGAGCAGTTAAAGACTATATCTGTGAGTGTACAACACCGCTATCGCCAGATTTTGGTCTGATGCTTAGTAATTAAATGATCCTAACATTTAACTTCACACGCAGGTCCAGATATCTGGCTTGAATATGCGCAGTACTCAATCGGTGGCATGGGCTCCCCAGGCGGGATAGACAGAGTGAGATCCATCTTTGAGAGGGCGGTGACAGCTGTGGGGCTTCATATGACCAAGGGACAGACGGTGTGGGAGGCATACAGAGAGTTTGAGAACGCCATTCTGTCCACCTTGCAGGTTTGTGTTTCCGTCACTGAGAGAGATCATCTCACCAGTTACACATATGTTTTTGTTGCTATTTTGATTACATATATATATGCCTTAGAAAGATTTATTGTTTCAAACATCGTATTAGAAAATACAATTTAGATTAAAATCATTCTGTTATCATATTAATACTGTCAAAGTGTGCTTTTGGATGATAGCACTTCCTTAACTAAGAATAACTACAAATACTTGAAATGCTGAGTTAAAATCCTTTGTTTGCCTAAATAGCCTATGCTTTTAACACCATTTTCCCTCATGCGTTTCCTCTCAGCCTCCCCCTGGCAGGATTCCCAGCCGTGAGGAACAGGAGATGCTGAACACCCAGCTTGAGCGAATCCATACACTCTTTCGACGACAGTTGGCCGTCCCCTTAATGGGTAAGCATGACGTGTCTTCTGGGCAGACTGGCTGCTGTGAATTATAACTGATTCCTATTGTGAGAGTCACAAATTATCCGATTTAAGGAAAAGTATGGCGGTGGCTTCTAGGATAAAATTAAGGTGTCAAAGTGGTGATGTGCACTCCTCGTCAGGCCCTGACCATGCTTTCAGTTTATCACAGGAGTGGACTAGAGATAGCCAGATGGCTTCCTATTGTGTTGTTTATTTCTGAATGGGGAGCAGTGCCATTTTCTGAAACATTTGAAACCTTTTCAATAAAGAAAAGGTTTAAGCAGAGATTTCTGGAACACTTAAAATTAAAAATGATCAGTGTTACTATTATATTTTAAAGGCATTGTTTGTGGTGTTTGTATTTCTATATAAAGTGTTGAAAAGCGGTAAAATTTCCTGCAAAGTTTGAGATAATTGTGCTCTACTGCT
This sequence comes from Ptychochromis oligacanthus, assembly GCA_015103295.1. NCBI lineage: Eukaryota > Metazoa > Chordata > Actinopteri > Cichliformes > Cichlidae > Ptychochromis > Ptychochromis oligacanthus. The sequence continues at coordinate 5,300 of VVAS01047919.1, forward strand.
TTGTAGACATGGAGGCCACCTATGCAGAATATGAGGAGTGGTCTGAACATGGGGTCCCTGAGACAGTCATGCATCAGTACAAAAAAGCTTTGAAGCAGATGGAGAAGTGCAAACCATTTGAAGAGGCACTGGTAACTTGCATTGTTAAATAGGACTTGCATTTTCTCCATGTGTATTGCAGTTGTCCTCTGTAATGTCTTTGAATAATATTCATAGTTTTTCCAAACCCTGCTGTTATTTTGCTGCAGCTGGTAGCAGAACCTCCTAAGTTAGCTGAATACCAGGCCTACATTGACTTTGAACTAAAGGAGGGCGACCCACCACGGATCCAGATAACCTTTGAGCGCACTCTGGGAGAGAACTGCCTAGTACCAGACATATGGGCGAAATACACTACATATCTCGTGAGTATTGGTCGATTTTTATTTATTTGTGTGTGTGTGGCTTTAATTTAGACTTTTTTCACATCTTGTTGCCTCCCAGTCTGACTGCAGACTATTTACCAGCTCCATCATCTGCAATCAAGATCTAAACAATAAGGATCAAAGTGTTGTGCTGAACTTTAATAATGTGAGGGAGTGATTTCTCCAGCAGGTCTCCTGAAATGAAATCACATAGTTTCTGACGTTCTAACCACAAAGGTTGCTAATAATTTTAACACAAAAATGATCAAATACAATAGATAGTACTCATATTTCTGCATTAACATTTTGAAAGGTTTCGTTCACTGTTTGAATTTGTGCAAACATACTTTAGTGAAAGACACTTCAATCTAATGTCAAAAATGTGGCTGCTTATCTTGGGCTGTGTTAAGACTGTTTTAACCATTTTTAATTATTCACTCTCTCTGTGATCTACAGGACCGTCAGCTGAAGATCAAAGACTTGGTTCTCTCCACTCATGAACGTGCAGTCAGGAACTGCCCCTGGACCATGGGTCTGTGGAAGAGCTACCTGCTTGCTCTGGAGAGGCACGGAGCTGACCATCTGACTGTGTCAGGTAACAAAGGCGCAGCATGAAGCTGTTCATACAAGAACTGTTGCTGTTTTCATTATGTAAACAAGCTGAATTCCTTTTTTTTTTTTTTTATTCATAGCAGATGTTACTCAAACAGATCCAATGGGTGTTGTAGTGTAATTTAATACTTTAATTGGCATCTAATTTGCGTTAGCTTTTAAAGGAGGTGCAACAGATTTAGAATCAATGAAATTAATAATTGTATTTGTTATGTCATTTTTTTTATTGAAGTTTGTTTTCTACTCCAAAGGAATACACATAATTTACAGATATTTATGTAAACAATCACTTACAAAGGATAAATTATAACTGAGTAATAATTAAATAATAAAACAAAGTAAAGGAAATAAAGCAATATTTTAGGTTAAAAATAACTGTTGAGCAATTTTACGGATGAGGAAAGAAGAAACATCAGTAATTACTAGTAGGTACTCCTACTATCTCCTAGGACCTTTCTCAGCTGTTCAGCACAGTCTCAGTCATTATAGCTTTTGGGTGTATACTGTTACTTTAGTCAGAGGTAGCTGGATGCACCATCTGTGCTAATCTTAAATCTGTGGGTGAGATAGAAATACAAACTACCTTTTACTGCCCTTAATTATCACTTGATAAGATTATACAAAAACAGGAATATCACGCACGTTGGCTTTTCTGGTTTAGAATTATAAGAGCAAAACTCAGTGTAGAAAAAAAGGGGAAGCAAAAGTCTTTAAATATCTTCAAAAAATTACAAAGGGCAGCAGTTTCATATCATACCTTTTAAGGTTTTAGAATTATGTATGAGTGGACAAGAACAAGATGCCTCTCCTTTTGTTTGAGAGAGAATATGCAGAACCTTTCTTGACTATCCTGTATTGATTTATTATAGCTATATGTCTATCACTGTGGCCCATCAACAGTCATAAAACATGCAATAGATATAACTAAACCCAATCTGAATTCTACTTCAATATTAAATAATTTATAGTATAAATAGTAATTAAAAGAAAAGATGGGGGCTTGTTTTTAATTCATTTTAAAATGCTAATGTTTTTATGGGGTAGTTTTGTTGGCCATTGTAGTGGTATGTTGGATTTTGATGTGTAATATTTCACTTTGATTTACTCACAGACGTTTTTGAGAAGGCACTAAATGCAGGCTTCATTCAGGCGACAGATTATGTGGAAATTTGGCAAGCGTACCTCGACTACTTGAGGAGACGTGTGGATTTTAGTAAAGGTGAGAGCAGTTGTGTGTCATAAACAGTTTGTATCTGTCTGTGCTGAAATTTAAAAATAAACTTTGCTTATCTTGTTACCTTGTTTTTTTTTAAGAATCAAGTAAAGAATTAGAAGAGTTACGAGCAGCCTTCTCTCGATCTCTGGACTACATGAAACAAGATGTTGAAGAAAGTAAGCGGACTTCACTGAGATCCATTGGTATGGTGTTCATGGTTTGGTTTTCATATTATCCACCTTCTTTTGTCACTGTAGGGTTTGGTGAAAGTGGTGATCCTTCTTGTATCATAATGCAGATCTGGGCACGGATAGAGGTAAGCCAGGTTACTATGACAACCATTTTCAAGAGCTTGGATTGTGTGGTATTGTTGTTGAATGGTGGCAAGTAAACCATTTAATACAGTAGAATGATCAAGGATCTTTATTTAAACTTGGTAAAGAGTTAATATACCTCTGCAGTATCCTACAAGCAAGTTTGTGGTGCAGTGGATTATGTATTGAAGTAAAGGTGTAAAGGACCACACAGTGAACTGTTAAAGCTATGACAATGTAAATATGTACTGCGTTTAAAATATTGGCTGGCATGATCTTGTGACAAAACCTTCCTGTCATATATATGTAATATAGAGTTATTATATCTCACATTTCCTTTTTTTCTTCCTACCAGGCTCTTCACTGCAAAAACATGCAGAAAGCCAGAGAACTCTGGGATAACATCATGACGAAAGGAAACGCCAAATATGCCAACATGTGGCTGGAATACTGCAACCTGGAAAGGTCTGTCAGTCTTTTATGGTGTCTCAGTTCAAATACTTCTTAGTTCACTTCCATGCAGTAAACTACGCATCCATCCATTTTCTTCCATTTATGCAGTTCAGGGTTGTGGGGGTACTGGAGCCTTTCCCAGCTGTCATGGGGCAAGAGGCAGGGTACATCCTGGACATGTCGCCAGTCTGCCACAGGGCTAACACATAGAGACAGACAACAATTCGCACTCACATTCACACCTATGGCCAATGTAGAATCACCAGTTAACACCCATGTCTTTTGTTTTTCAGTTGTTTTTTTTTTAAAAGATCTATTTTTGGCATTTTTTGCCTTTACTGGACAGGATAGCACAGAGTAGACAAGAAAGAATGGGGGAGGGGGTGCACTAATAGCATCCGGGTGCTTTTAGTGCACTGCATATAGCAGTACATGTCAGTGTGAATGAACTTATTCACTCAAAATAGACATTTTCAATATGACGGTTCACTGTTTGATACACAGGACATGTCTGAGTGGGGGAATACTAATTAAAGGGGTGATGCCTTTGTGGCAAAAACTTAATGTCCTTGATTTTTTTTTATCTTTAGGTCATATGGGGACTCGATTCACTGTCGAAAAGCTCTCCACAGAGCAGTTCAGTGCACCTCAGACTACCCAGAGCATGTGTGTGAAGTCCTGCTCACATTTGAGAGGGTGGAAGGTGAGTCTCAACTTAAAAATCAAAGCCCATGTAAAAATAAGGAAGAAATTGATGAATTACAGCGTGCCTCTGTATTTTATGTCATCTCCTACAGGTTCTCTGGAGGACTGGGACGTGGCAGTGCAGAAGACAGAGACCCGGCTGAACAGGATTAATGAACAGCGAGCGAAGGTAGGAACACTTGTCAGCATTGCACTGAGCAGGTGTATCATTTGGCCGCTTTTGGCTAATGTTACCGTGTTCTGCCCATCTGTTAGGCGGCTGAGAAAGAAGCCAACCTGGCTCGCCAAGAGGAGGAGAGAGCTGAGCAGCGGCGGAAAGCCAAGGCAGACAAGAAGGCTCAGAAGAAGGTCCAGAAGGGAACTCGAACAGGAGAGAAGAGGAAAGCAGAACAGGATGATTATCAGGATGAATGGAATGAGGACTCGGGTAATATACACTACTTAGCTGGAGAAATATACTTCTCATTTTTTAACCAAAACTGAGCATGATTCTAACTTTTTGTTTCTCTGTGGCATAACAAGGTCCTAAAAGGCACAGAGGAAATGGTGACCAAACCACAGAGGAGTACATGGAGACAGAGACTGGACTCTTTGGGAAGACCGCTCCCCCTGGATACAAGCCTGCTCCACCTGCCACTAAAAAAGCCCAGCAGGGAGCAGCAGCCACTGCCCAGAGGCAGAATGATGACAACCCGGAGCTTCGAAATGACAACGCCAGTGTGTTTGTCAGCAATCTGACGTACACCCTGGAGGAGCCAGAGGCGAAGCTCAGGACGCTGTTTGAGACCTGTGGTCCAATCAAGCAGATTCGCCCCATCTTCACTGCTAAAGGAAGCTTCAGAGGCTATGGCTATGTACAGTTTGAATCCCCAGTGTCAGTCCCTGAAGCACTGAAGCTGGACAGACAGGATGTGGAGGGCAGGCCCATGTTTGTGTCACCGTGCGTTGACAAAAACAAAAATCCAGATTTTAAGGTGAGTGTGAAAAGTCTTGGGCTCAGTTCCCACACTTATTGCATTGAACTAAAATGCTTTCATCCTTTTTATTTAGTTAATCTGGTTGTTTATGCCACTTTACCTGGTTCAAGATTATTTCTTTAGGTACTCAAATATTGTGATGCAATATTCATTAATCCAAGGTCATACTGATGAGTTTTCCATCCAACTTGGCTAACTTGATTAGAAGACTCTCCCGAAACACAGAGCATGCAGTACGCGTGATATTATCACATTTATGTCATTGTAGGTGTTTAAATATAACACGACAATGGAGAAACACAAAATCTTCATCTCTGGGCTGCCATTCTCATGCACTAAAGAGCAACTGGAGGAAATCTGCAAAAATCATGGCACCGTCAAAGATGTTCGTCTGGTCACGTATCGCTCAGGAAAACCCAAGGTGAGGAATAAAGAGAACAGTGGTAAGATGATTGTGCTAATGATTACTCCTTTTGACCTGCATGCAGCTGAGCAAAGTCACGGTGGAGATTCTTTTGTTGATGTATTAACCCTCTTTTGCTGTGTGGCTATGCAGGGTCTGGCATATGTTGAGTTTGCAGATGAACCCCAGGCCTCTCATGCAGTGCTGAAAATGGATGGCATGGAGGTGGAGGGCAACAAAATCTCTGTTGCTATAAGTAACCCTCCTCGCAGAAACATTCTGGATAAACCTGGTTCAAGCAGGCCCATGGGAGACATGATGCCTCGCCAGGTCTACGGATCGTAAGTTTACCAACATATTTCTTCCTCATGACGTGTCCGAAAATGTTTCCAGATGTTCTTTCCTAATTTCTCAAATACTCCTATTATTCTCAGACCTGTAGTGGAAGTAAATGAATCATGAATCAAAGTTGTTTTCCTTTCCTTTTCCAGGAGAGGAAAAGGCCGCACCCAGCTCTCCATGCTCCCCCGTTCCTTGAACCGACAAAGTGCGCCTGTCAGCAAAGTGGAGAACGGGACTGCCGCAGAGCAAGTGCCAGCCAGTGCAGCAGCAAATGCAGCCGGAGAGCCGAAACCGTTGTCAAATTCAGACTTTGCCAAGATGCTCCTTAACAAGTGAGAAGACGGGCAAGAGCACAACCACCGTCTTCACACTGAAAGCCATCTTGTGTCCTTACAAATGGGTGTTTGTGATTTTTTTTTTTTTTTTGTTTGTCTGTAACTGGTTACCTGATGTCCCTTTAATCCCAATCATGCTCTCATCATCTGTTTTGCGAGATTGCCTTAAATCCCCAAGTTCCTTCCCTCCATCACAAACCTTTTTCAAACAGTGTGTTAGATTGTTTTTGTTGGGTGTGTTTTGAAGGTGGCAGCCAGGATGTTTTATTAAAAGTGTATCATATTTGTGTGTAAATATACTGTATCTAAAATTGTAAGCCTCATGTTGCAAGGTCTTTTTTTTGTGCACTGTACGGATTTTGACAGAAGCATATGGGAGAATATTTTTTTAAATATTCAAAACAGCCAAACTTGTGAATGTTGTTTTAAATGGGTATATGCAAAAGTTTGGACGTGGTGTAATATAGTTGGTATGTGTACATATGTTGTATGTGCTAGTGATGAAAAGACTCCTGATGTTTTTGAGGAGCTGAAATGATTTTATTCCCTGACTGTATAGAACAACTAATTCATTATTTTTTACATATCATTTCCGAGTGACCATCTGCTACTAATCTTCAGTATCACGATGCTATAGAGTACCTCTAAAGGTTCCATCAAAAAAGTATGACTTTTTCTTGTGTTTGAGGGCATTTTAATACTAAAGCTGCCCTCCGGTCATGTCACACCGCTGATGCTTGAGTTAAAATATTTACAGAGCTGTTAAGTATGCCAGCTTATATTTTATCTGTTTTTGTGCATCACTTGTGACTGTAACAGTGACCTGTCTGTTCAGGCAAACATCAATCAAATTACATTTAAAGGGATATGAACCGTACTCGCCTGAAATTTAAGAGGGTGCACATAAGCAGGAAGCTGGTGAGTCTGAAGGGCTTTGGCAGCAGGAAGCACCTGACTTTATGGGAGTCTCATGAGCCTACACTCTGCAGCTGAGAAAGAAAAACTTACATCATTTTGAGGGAAAAAAGACTCAAATTTCAATTTTCAGTCTCAAATGTGGCCATTAGTTTTACTCTACATGAATGAATTTGGGTTTAAGACTGATGTTAACTCTTGGGAAAATTACCACAGCAGAGTATTCAGTAGTAAAACACTTGTGGCCCCGCAACACTTAATATTATTTTAAGGTTGTATAAATAGAACATGACATTGGTGTGAACTGAAACTCAAGTAGTTTTCTAAGTGTGGTTTGGATTCAGTTTTCTTTACATAATTGATGTCACCCTCTGAAAGATCTTTTCAGTAATCTGCAAAAAAGGAGAAAAAAAAAAAGATTTTCAGAATCTATGCAGTTTCCATTTCAGTTTTCCCATGTTAGGGTTTAATGAGCTGTCCACTTGTCTTGTTTGCATATTAATTATTCTGTTTGTGTACATAATATTTAGTATACACAGTTCAAAAAAGGTCAGCATAGTTTGTGGTAAATCTAAATTTTCAAAACA
>VVAS01047930.1:0-10281 GCA_015103295.1 Ptychochromis oligacanthus
GACTTGGGGATCACATGGCTTATAGCCTGGAAAGAGAGTGAATGACAAGGCTTATATGTAGAGTATTTACTCATTTCATTTTCTCTGAAATGAGTAAACAGTGCACATATAACTAATACATACATTTTCTCTGCTTAGTTAGTTCTCAGTGTTCTTGGATGCTGGCATCTATCTCAGTGTGAACTTTTTGGAAAGCAGCTTATAAGTACTAATCATGAGAAATGATCACAGAACTAACATACTGTATGTGACCCATATTCATTATAGTATGTCCAGTTCATCTTATTGACAAATATATCTGAGGGTAGAGGAGGAAGAAGAAGAAGCCAAATTTGGGGTTAGGTATTTTTTTTAAATGACTTCTTAATATAAACAGGTTTTGTCCACTTTCGTATGTCACTTTTTTGATGGTTTTGTACTTACTATCGCCATTGGCAAATTTCAGAGCAGCAGCACTGGCGTTCTGTACCCTCTCTGCCTGCAGAGCGATGTCAGTCTCTACCAAAGCATGTTTCTGTAACAGGTCTTCCACTTCCAACAAGTGTTTCCCAAAGTCAGGAGACAGCAGTCGATCCTGCAGAGAGGAGGAAACAACTTAATCAGCTTAATGTTTTGAAAACATATGTTTTTTTTGTCTAAGTATATTGCTCTTACCTTCATCTCATCCATCCAGCTGATGATGTAAAGCATCTCCTGGAAGATCTTTTGTAGGGTCACGTTCTTATCCAGACGCCCCCTCCGAGCCTTCAGCAGGTCCTGCAAATAGTCCCAAAGACGCAGGACATTGTCTTTCCGCACATCAATCCGTTTGGCATCATGGTAACGCTCAGACTCCAGCTCCTTTGAGATGTCCACCAGGGCCTGAACACGCTCCTCATAAGCAGCAATGTCCGTCTCAATGGCATCGTGCTTCTTTTTTGCTGCTTCCACCGCTGGCAGGTCATAACCAAAGTTATCCTGAGAAGGGGAGAGTGGAGGGTGGGTTTTACACAGCTTTTTGTGGCATTACACATTTTGTGTCTCTAAAATTACTGCATTTATTTGACTGATTTAGTTAGATACTTTGGAGATAAAGATTTAATTTAAAAATTATGTAATTAGCTTTGAATCCATCAGCTAATACTACCAAGCACAGAAGAGTGATAAAATCAATTCTGTCCAGCTACAGCATTAAAATGCTAATCATTTGTATTCTATTAGTTTATTTGAATAGTTTATACATTCTAAATGTTACTTTTACTTTAAATAAATTTTGAGTAAGTGATTTGACTACTTTACTCCAATGTTTTTAACATCCAGATCTTTGTTTTTGTGGTTTTCTCTTGGCAAGTGTCTGTTTGTAATTTGCAGCAGGCAGTTTTTATTATTGTTGCCCCCATTATGTTTTTAATGAAATCTTTTTCTGCTTTACTCCTTCATTTTTTCAAAATTAAAAACATGATCTTTACATTGACATTGAGACTTTACATTGAGATTGAGACAACACAAAGAGCATACAAAAAAACATAAACCAGTATTTAATAACAGCTGTAATACGGCTGTTGGTTTACCTGGGCCACTAGTCTCTGGTTCTCCATAAGCCAGGTCTCCCTCATGGCAGCCTTCCTATCAAATCTTCTCGCCATCTGTTCCAGCTTCTCCTGTCTGATCAGCTCGTCTCTCAGTACGCGCTCCCGCTCATGCTCCGCCCTTTCCAGACGCTCCCAGGCCTGCACACAGATGATCGGAATCATCACGAGGATTTGCAGTCTCTGCTAGCTGGTCATCACCACACCAACAGCAATATGATACTTTAACATCTGAAAATTAGGAAGCTTTCTAATTTGATCCCATCCACAAAGAGCTCAAAGGTCAGGTTCAGGTACAGAGCACCCCACCTGGAGTTGGTAAGCTTTAAGTATCATGTTCAAGGACATTAGAGGGTAGATATCTGCTGATACACCTAAGAACTCTTGAACTTATTTAAAAGGACTACATTTGACAAGTCTCAATGGAAGGCAAATCCCAAACTAAGCTGTATTTTTCTTTCTGTTCTTTTTTTATTTTCTTCAAAAAAAAATTTTTTTCTTGTATCATTTATTAAATTACACAACAGTAATACAAGAATAGTTAAATTCATTTGTCTTTTAACTGTTGCCTCAAGCATGTACTTTGCTAAATTAATGAACTTTGTCCACCCAAGCAACCCCAAACCACAGAGATAATCTTCCTATGAAAGATGCTCTTTTGCATTCTGATTCTGGTTTGTCTCTGAATGGCATCCAGGCATTCATCTCATCATCTCACCCTGTTGATATCTGCAACCAGGGTTCCCTCTTTTGGTGTGTAAACCCTCTGGTTGTTGGCCCTCATACGACTCTGGATGGTGAACAGCAGCACCTCAAGGTTACCTTTCTCCTGGAACCTGAGAGACAACAAGAAATTAGACTGCAGATGCAAGAGACTGCATGGAAAGTGCTATCTAGATAATTCCAGACATTAGACATCAGATCAATAGTTGCCAGTATATGCATGGCAGCTGTTGGAAAGAGGTAAATCCACTTCTGAGGATGGTCATGAAAACGTTATCAAGGAAAATAAATCTAAGGCATATATTAAGTATATGTACAATATAGACAAATACAAGGTTTTGAGCTCCTGATCCAGTTATTTTATTGTCAGTGCAATCTGTTTTATTTTGTTTTAAAAAAGATAAATAAAAATAGATTGTAAAACTCCTGCGAGACAAAGTTGTCTTTGACTCACTTGGGCGGCTTTTCTACAGTGCGGTAGGTATTGAAGGCCTGAAGCTGCTGCTGGACGCCAGTGAGAGAGTTGGCAAGTTTCCGGTTGTTCAGCACGACGATGGTCTGCTCGATCCACGTCAGCAGGTCTGAAGCCAACGTCTCGTATTTATCAATCATCTTCTCGGTTTCGATGGCTTGATCCAGAACCTGAAGAAGGAGAGATAAGGTGAACAGTGAAGCAGGCTCAACAATCTCAAATTAACAAATGTACATCATCCTTCCATCTCACCTTTCCTATTCTCTTGCCCTCGACAGCAAGCTGTTTCATCTTTGAGAAGTAGTGGTAAAATGCCACGACATACGTGATGATGGACTTCTCATCTGGGTTCTCTGTGAACACATCTATAAAACAAAATGGAAAACAAGTCAGGAAGTCCTTCCCAGCCAAACCAGAGACATCACTGTTTTTTTTTCCATTAAGCATAGTGCTCATAAACAAACATCCTTTCTTCGGTCACTCGCCTTCTGGGTCTAACAGTTTGGTCACACCAAGCTTCTGCTCTGCAACGTTGAAGGCGTTCTGGAGATTGTGGGTCGGGTTGGACCTCTTTAAACTGTTATAGTCCACCAGATCTGGCCTGAGAGAGAAATATGGAGAGGGTAAGAGAGCAAAATGGATGAAGCAGATAGAGCAGGATAGACTGAGCAGATGGGTGTTATGTGTGTTGTACACTTAAGAGCCGGTGAGAGTGGATTTGCCATTCATCTCCCCTTACCGGTGTTTGTGTATGAGAGCATTGAAGGCCATGCCATCTTTCCAGCTGGTGGTGAAGTTTGTGATGTTGACACTATGGTATCTGCAAAACAGCGGTAAGGAGATGTCACTGACTGAACATGAGGAACATTTCTAAAGAGGGTATTGTTTAAAATCAGCATCTGGGTTTTGTCCTGCTTCTCAACAAGTAATAATGACCCTCTTATTTTTGCAGCTCAAAGCCTTGAAGCAAATCATGTGTTTTCTCAGAACGGTGGCTTCCATTTATTCAAAAGAACATACTTTTTTTGTTAAGGATCTTGACAGATAGAAAAACTAGAGGCACGGATTCAGAGATTAATCCAGTTGGATGCTAACAACCACACTTCAAATGAAGATCTTTTGGGAAATACACTTATTTTCTTACTAACAGTTAGATGAAAAGACTGCTCCCACTCCTGTCTGTACACTAAATATGAAGCTAGATACTGGTTTGCTTAGCTTAGTAAGAAATGGAACAGGGAAATAACTGGATTATCTGTGACTAAAGATAACAAAATCTGTCTACAAGCATATAATCTACCATAAAACCAAAATTATGTCTGCAAATGTAAATTTTGTTAACTTTTAACAGTGCCATGTTGGGCTTACTGTTTCCTGTCTACTAATAGGCTATCTTCATATCACATAGACATGATTAGAGTTATCAATCTAGTCGTTAAACAAACATATACCCAAAAACATCAAACTATTCCTTCAAAGAAAAATATATGGCTTTGCAGCACATTTTATTTATTTACTTTGTATATAGAAAGTGGTGAAAACCTTAGAACAGGTTTAGGGTATTTTAGGTAGTTTCTGTTGCTTTACTTGTACTCTGCAATAATTCAGAGCCAGAAGACCGCACCTTAGTATTCAAACTGTATTTTGACTGTGATTGTTTTGTATTTTTACTTGTGTAAAAAATTTACATTGTAGCTTTGGTACTTAATGTCTTAATATTTTTTCCACTGCTGAAAAAACAAGATTACTGATTTACAAATTGCACAATAAATATTTTCCATTTCCACTGTGCAGACATTACAATAAGATTAACTATTACAATAAGAAATTATAATAAACATTATCATACAGTTGAAAGCATTAGTAATTGTTGATTATTTTGGAAAACCATTTTTAATCATAAAAGAACAGATAAGCAAAATAATGGCTTTTTTGTTTTTGTTTTAAGGACTCTTAAAGACATTTTATGTTAAGGCCCAAATGTTGGGTTCTTAAGACCAATATCAATATCGATATTTGGTGATGTAAAAATCCAATATATTGGCCGATTTTTTTTTTCTCTGACACGTGAAACAGATAAACATTTGTTATGTGTTATGTTTCCCTAACATTTGTTATGTGTAGTTATTTATGAGCCCTTACAAAGATAATATGATAATGATCTTGTTTTATTGTCACAACAATTCGTGGATTACTCATTTACGCTATGTCTGACTCTGCCCAGATCAGCTTGTTGCTGTTTGCGACCTGTTGCCAAAAAAGGAAGTTCCAGACTGCCCTCTGGTGGACAAACTATGGACTGCCAATACTCATACCATTGTTAAAGGGTGTTTCTTCTTGTTTACATTTTCATTTTATTTATCAACCGTTATAAATGCTGATACCGATACCAATATATCGGCAAATAGCTAATATCGGCGCTCAAACGACATATCATTTGGGCTCTATTCTGTGTGGCAGTTGTTAAAAAGAAATTGTAAGATTTCTAACTACTAAAAGGGCAGAAGCAAATCAACATACTTATTCCCAAAGGACATTTACAATAGCTTGATGATGCCAGGAGTCAGGTACAGCTCTTACCCTGCAGTTTTCATCTGACACCACAGAAGAAGAGCATCCTTGGCTGAGCGTGTCTCCTTCTGGTCTGCCTGGCCCGTTTCCACAATGATGTCCTGGATCTAAAGAACAGCAAGCACAGCTGGATGGTAAATAATGAAACTTAACTAATGTCTCATGTTTGCAATCAAACAAGAACAAACACAAATCTAACTGGCATTAATATCTTGCTAATGGGGAGCACCAGAAGGGAACATTTAGTCAAAGTGGCACAAATATCACTTTGAAATGCATGATTTATCATAGCTTCAAGAAAAAAGGATGTTTTTATTTGTGTAAAAGAAAAATAATCTCAAGTGATACATCATCAGTGTTATTAGCCGGCTGAATTCTCACAAAACTAGACATTGGATCCAAGCGTTAGAAAGAGGATTGGTAATTATTGAAGTTCTTACTTTCCCACACAGTGGGCCAGTAATTAGAGCAGTGATGTGATCTGAGAGACAGGCCCTGAGAGAGGGGCGCTAAATTTAGCCAGCTTTGGTTCTCCTTGGTTTATGCAGACTGAAAGATACAGACAGGACAGACAGAACTCTTTTCTTTCCTGCTTCCTGTTCCATTTTTTTTGCCTTTTTGAAAAGGCTGAATAATGTAGCGGGCCATATTGTTTGAAGTAACATTTCTAAAAATAGCAGAGTTGCTGTCAAATTAAAAATAAATATATGGCCCCTCCAAGATGATAAAAGAGTCAAGCAGACATGTTCTGATGCTTTGGATGCTCTTCTAGCAGCAGATGATAATGGCTGGAACCTGAAGGCATGGTTTTGAGGAAAAACACAAACTAAAAAATAACACTGCAACGCGGCCAACTGAAACAATTAACAATATGAGACTTGTCTGTTTAACACTGCCTGCTTTACACTGTGGCAGCAGTTCAGTGCAAATATAAATGTGATTAGAATGTAATTAGGACGAATTTAAATAAAGTCCTCATATATATGCTGTATACATTGTAAGCAGTTTTCCATCCCTTATTTACTCCATAATTATTCCAGTATCTTTTCACTCTGCACCATCGCACCCACTACACATATAAATCTGGAAATATGCTATACATATTGTTATTGTCTGTATCATGTTGTTACTGTCTGTATTGTCTGTTTGCCTATTCTGTTAAGTACATTGAGAGCAAAGAAAAAAAGGAGCCCAAATCCTTGTATGTGTACACATACTTGGCCAATAAAGCTGATTTTGATTCTCATTCTGATTCTTAGTCAGTGGCACCATAATTACAGTATAGCATAATGAAGTGCAATAACATATCCGAAGTGATTGTGCTACTTATAAGACCAGCTAATCAGGTTAGATGAAGCTTTTAACATGCACGCTAAAAAAAAACATGAATATTAAGTGATTGCTGAACTGTAATGTGACAATTTATACATATACATATATTGCTGTACAAGACAACTAACTGGATAACATCATGTTGATGAGCTACAATATTGTTAACATGTACCAAGTCCCAATGACCTTTTTAAACACAAGATCTCGATTCTGCTGTCAGAGTTTACAAATCTAAGGTGAGAGTGTGAAATTTACTGACGACTGCTCTGCAGATTGTTACTGTGCACCAACTCAGAAACAAGTAAACTAGGCAGTGTTTGCACTCTACAGTTCAAGGTGTGCAAACAAGATCTCTGTGCCTTGTATATACTCTTTTATATTTTAGTTATGGTGCCATATTCTGCATTTATACTGTATGTATATAAATCACTTCAACCTTTCATATATTGTACAATTACTACTTTACAGCTTCCTACACAGTGTACATGCCGTAAGTATTATGCTGTTATAATAATGTGGATATATGTGATGAGGGGCAAATTAAAGGACCTGTATAAAATAATGTATACAGTGCACATTTTTTGTGTTTTGAGAGCCACATAATGCTAAATGTATTTAGATGCCCAATATCTTGTGGGTGCTCATAATGAGACTCAGGTTGAAGAAGCTGTTGGACTTCTTTGACTTTTACACACAACCTGAAATCATTTGCACTGCACTGATTTATCAGGTTAATCCAACCTTCAGGCTTTGATACATCCTGCTTATCTGATGTAAAAATAAAAAAGGGGGGCAGGGGAAAGTTGGGTCCTATGCTCCTAAGTTTACCTGGAAACGCAAGATGATGGTCCAAATGAGTCCGAGGATGAGGCGATGGTTGCCATCAACAATGTCGTGGGAACCCATGTTCTCCAGGTGGACCCTCTGCTCTTTGAGGAACTGAAGAGCCTTGTCCACATTTTCCAAACAGTGGATACGCATCCTGCCTTTCGTGGGTTTTGGCTACAGAGAACAGAAGGAAAAAAAAGCAAGAGATTGAAAGAGAACATTTCAAATAAAAAAGAATGACCACAAGAGAGTTAGGAGTAATACAAACAATATAAAGAGGAAGGATAAATGTAAATGTAAAGTGAAACAGAAATATTTCTTACCAGTCGTTCACCAGACAGCACCTCCAGCAGTTTAATGAGCATCCTTCCGTCCCGCAGGTCCAGGTAGAGGTCAGAAATGCGACAGCCGACCCGGGACAGAATTGAGTTGACCCATTTAGTGAAGGTCTTCTTCTGAACCGCCTCACGCTCATCTGATGAGAGCACAAAGTTAAAAAAGAACATGAGCTCCATGAATAATGCAAAATCCTCACAGCTACAGAGGAGCAGCACTGGAGCTGGTAGGGATTTACTGTCTTGCAGAAGAGCACTTTAAACGGGTGAAAGCCTGGGAGGCTGAAGGAAGAACCTGGCAGGAGTTACAGAACATCAGCAAATCAGCTCGAGAGCCACAGAAATCATACAAGTTAAATTAATCCTCAGGGCGGGGTAAAGCAAAGGTGTATACTTCTGCTGCTTTGCTACAATAAAGTTATGTAAATTAGTCTGCAGCCAACATCCACCCAAAATGTTTCCACTTGTTAAATTAATCTCAGCCAATAATATTATTTCACCATACATCAAATCTGCCTCCAGGAAATATTATTTCCACAACAATACAAACGATTATGAGACAATGAGACATTTAAAAGGGTTACAACCCCTTCTACATATGGGAAAGACCCCATACTGACACTCTACTACATCAAAATTATATCGGAAACCATTAAAAGAAACAGACCTATTCTGCTGCCCCCTAATTTATACTTCACCAACTTGACTGTATTTTAATAAATGTAATGGCCAGATATTTAATATTAAAACACCAATCAGGACCAGGTGCAAAACATTATGATGTCCACATTGCTAATATTACCTGAGCACCAACAAGAAAAATGTCACTTCAAAGGAAGAATCTGGTTGTAGGCCTTCAGGCATGTGCCCTGTATGCCGGTTCAGTAATCCATCAATATCCACCTAACTGAATCTTCATTAAATGAGCTATCTCGTCACCATGCTGCCCTTCTGGAGAAGACCACCTCTGTATGACACAGCCAATTTCAAAGGACCAGTCCCATTATCCCCACTATATTTGTACAGTGCATCTCTTTTATTGGAATCAGAACAGCACGTCAATCAAACTACTCATCAGCCTGTTAAAATGATGAAAAATCTCTGATACTGGCAGTTTTTGACCTTTTTTATTTGGTCATGGAGCAGAAGTAGATATTACTGGTCAATCTTGCTTTAGCTGGTAAATAACATGACTGCTGATACATCTTCATAATTTTTATACAATGGAGTCCTGGTGTCTGCTCACCAGAGAAAAGCTTTACTGTTACTATCAATGTCTCCTCAGTCGTGAGGCAGCATAATAATGTCATGTGTTGTAATTTTGTTGAAATTGCTCCATAGTAGATTTGCATGAGAACTCGGGAATGGCAGGGCAGAAAAATGAAGACAGTACAAGCATCACACACTGAGAGGTTTTTGGGAGGATGAGCGCTGCCCACATGGTGACACATCACGCTTACACACACACACACACATCATATTAAAATGTACGGAAGATATGCCTCCTACTCAGCGGCAAAAATAAAACCGATTTTGATGGGACCATATGGCAGAAAGACCCAATGTACTATATTCTGTTTATTTTATTTGTGGCCGAACGTAATGTGAATGGAGATGTGGGAGGTCTAAGTGGGTGTATTGCTATAACTAGCCATTCAGTAAGTATATAAGACCTACCTTAATGACCTAAACTTTCATATATGACATACAGAGCTCGGCACTGAATATGACACTGATCCTTACATCTGTTAATACCATGACATCATTTCAGGATATGAGTAGAAACTGAACAACACTGAATAACTCTGAAAATGACACCATTAACTCAGACTTTAAAAAAATCTAATAACTGAATCTGACATTTTATGGTCAAATATATATTTGTTGCAGCTTTCTGGTAGGAAAACTATATTATACACTGTGTTGTTATTTATTTAACAACAACTAAGCCAAAATGCAAAAGCAGTGAGTGAAAGTATAGTACACACACCATGAGTCAATAGCTTGTAGAACCACTTTTAGCAGCAATAACTTGAGGTAATTGTTTTCTGTATGACTTTATCAGTCTCTCACATTGTTGTGGAGGAATTTTGGCCCACCTCCCTTAAAGTCCCGCCACAGCATTTAAATTGGGTTGAGGCCTGGACTTTGACTGGGTCATTGCAACACCTTGATTCATTTCTTTTTCAGCCATTCTGTTGTAGATTTGCTGTGCTTGGGATCATTGTCCTGTTGCATGACCCAGTTTTGGCCAAACTTTAACTGTCGGACAGATGGCCTCACATTTGACTCTAGAATACTTTGGTATACAGAGGAGTTCATGGTCGACTCAATGACTGCAAAGTGCAGAGGTAGAGAGAAGAGGCTTTCTCCTGGCAACACTTCCAAACAAGCCATACTTGTTCAGTCTTTTTCTAATTGTACTGTCATGAACTTTAACATTTAACATGCT
>VVAS01047933.1:0-10223 GCA_015103295.1 Ptychochromis oligacanthus
CAGTCTGGATCTTTTTTTGGGGTTATCAGGCTTCACTGAGCCACACGTGTGGATGACTGGTTTCTCCGTTTGAAAAGAGGTGGTGTAGTTAATTACAAGCTAATCCCTAACTGCAGCATCAGATAGAGTATTTAATACGGGAGGAGATGAAATGATGATCCCCATGAGGTTATACAGATACTGTGGCAGGAAAATCTCGTTTAGAGTGAAGTGAAATATGTAAGATATAACCACACAACTGGAACAGACTTGTAAATGGTTGATAAGACAAGATTACTACGGTAATCAGTGGCCTTTTACATTTGTTTTCAACATGGTGCAGAACATGTTGGCCTGCCCAATGATATTCCACTATTCAAAAATAAAATTAAGAGAAAAAAAAGCCTAATTCGGTGGATCTGACCAAAATGTCGTATTTTTCAATAGAAGGAGGCAGTAGCTATTAGTAATTAGAATAAGATGATCGGAATTAGCTTCACTACTCAGGTTTCCACCATTTGGCCCAAATTCTACCCAAATTTCCAGAAAAGGCAAAAGAATTTACATTATTAGACCTTTATATCACAGTTAAACCTGTAACAACAAAAGCTGATGAGTTAAAGACAGTTTAATGGCAGACCCGAGTGCCTTATGCAGCTCTGTCGGGTGATGTGTAGAAAAATGTGTAAATGGCTAAATAGGGATTTTTTTTTCCACCAAAAATTCCAGGAAATTGAAAGTCAAGGAACATTTTGCAGCATAAGATAAGAATCGTTATGGTCATTATACTGCTGTGCAAGACAGCACCACAGTGCCATTATGGTGGCAGTCTCTGCGTTAAGACAATGCGATGTGCCTTTTAACAACCAATGACAAAGCAAATATAATTTAAAAAAGGCAAAACCTGCAGAAGGATTGTGTAGTTACCTCTGAATATTTTCCCGTGTCTGGGCTTTGTCTTAATTTTGTCCTGATTGTTGGCCACAAACTAGAAGCTGAACAATGTGTAAGGTGGAAAACACCAACATGGTAAAAGTTTCTGAAGTTTTTTGGGGTAAAGCAGTTTCATTTAGACTGGGGCTTCTTTGCTGGAAAATCAGCTAGAGCTTTTTACTGTTTTCATGTAATAAAGCACCCAGTTTTAGTCTGAATAGAGCATCAAAACTGAGGGGAATTTTTTTTTACTAATGTGGTCTTGGTCCCAGTAGAAGGAGTTGCCTGTTTTGACCTTGTAATGTGGACTGATGCAAAAATTTCATTTAAACTGGATAAATGTAGACATGGATATTTCTCCAAGCTTTTAAGTGAAATCTCCTCTAGTGGAAATGCACATATAGGTGATCTGCTACGGTTTAAAATAAATCGGCTTTGTAATGCCATAAATCCTGACTTAAGCCCAAATTTATCTGGATAACCCACTAATCTTTGTGCTAGAGCTGGTTTCACCTGTTTTAGAGTGCGCTCATGCTACCACAGCAGCTCTGTAGACTGAACACGATGGCTACCTTTGTCCTGGATTACCATGTCTGGCCTCAGCAGCATGTCTTGTTCAACCTTCACATTTTTTCCAGGCATGTCAGGGTTCAGTAGTTTGATGTGAAAATGAGTCACTGAAGATCTGTATTAAAGGCGTTTGCTGACACACATGGAAATGTGGTGCAGCGGTGGACGAAGCGCAGCCGCTCCTCTGGCAGGCACTCTGGCTGCAGAGCTCGTCGTCTGGTTGGCAGAGGACAGCACCTCTCTGAGGAGTATTTACAGTGGTATGAAACCTACCTTTACAGGGGCCACAACAAATGGTTTTCATTACGGGGCTTTTATGATCGCAGAAATGGACTGCGAGCATACTTTGAATCTTTTCACATGTGAGCAGTTTATTAAGGTCACCGTCTGGAATGAGACTAAGCTGCTTTAAAGTTTACACAGGAAAAAGGGGCTGCGCCAAAACATTTTCATTATCATCTCACTGATTAATTGGACAGTTATATATTCATTATTTGTTTTTTAAAAGCTAAAAAGCACCTAAATTCCATAATTACAGTTTCTTAAAGCTAAACTTTACATAGGTAAATGACATGTTTTGTCTAAAAAAAACAAATAAAAATGCAAAGAATGATCAGTCTGTTATCATTAAAGTGAGTCAGTGCTAAGAATATTGTAAACACAGTTGGAGTCGGTCTGCAGGATAAATAACTCCCATTTCTAAATTACCTCAAGCATATTTTATCCTGCATAATGTTTTTTAAAAAGGTTTTATGTCGCCACAGTGCAGAAATATACGTACAAGAGCCCTGCACGGGGCTATTTTTTAAATCCCGCTTCCGCTGTCTGTCTCTGTCACTCCTGCCCGCTCACATAAGATTTGCGTTTTGTCTCGCGGGACCCTCAGTCCCAACGCAGGGCTGCCACACTTCTCACAACACACAAAGTCCAGCTCTTTACCTTCTTTTTTGTAACAGTTTTAAAGCTTTTCCAGATATCTGATTTTCCACCCTTTTCTTTAGTTTCAGACTCTCCAGCCTTAATTTTATTACCAATATTAGTTGCACTCTCCATCCTGCCAACAATCTTGGGAGCCGCTGTCTATTTTTAGCGGCCCGCTCCCGCCCGTGGCAACCTTAAAATCGCCTGCTTCCACGAGATTTGCGTCCCCTGGGACCCAGTCCCAATGCAGGGCTCTAATATGTACATCGTCTTTGACAGACAGGTAACAGGTGATTTATAGGTCACAGGTGGCATTTATATAGTGTTTTTAGCCTTATTGACTGCTAATAGTGTTGTAAATCCACATATTGTGTGATGTATATTATTTTGGCTTTTGTTATTTTACTTCTTATCTTTACATGTTGAATATTTAAGAGAATCTTGTACGCCTTTCCTTATTTTCTGTCATATATATGAGGTGTGATCAAAAGGTTTTGAGAACAGGGACATAAATATCAAAAACCTGAGTAAAAATTTGGACACTCACATTTAAGGTAATCTTCTCTGAGATGTCAAAGCAGCTTCCAGCCTTGCTGGTATTTTTAGTTTGCCTCCTGGAGCTTCTGAACACTTAAAGGTGTGTTATAGTTTCTGTGTTATGGGTCTGGCTAATGTAAATTTCATCATCAGATTGTGAGCGCTAAGCTCACATTTTTTGTGACCACGCAGACTTTTCTGCAGAGACGCAAAACTACAATGCACTGACTACATAAGCGCCTTTCAGCTGGACTTCAAATCACTATAATAGGAATAACTACTCCCTTGTGGTGTCTGGAGCTGAGTATAATCCTTACCTGTGGACCTCAAACTTATACCTGGACCCCCTCCACATCATATTTGGCTCCATTCACTTCATTCACTTCTCGAAAGTTAAAATCAGTTTAAAGGCTCACCGTTTTGACACACTGTGGGTGGTCCAGTGCCCACTGCAAATGGAGCTTGACTCAGTGACAGAACAGAATTTCCCTGGCCAAGTGTGGATGGAGCTACAGGAATGGTCGGTCGCTGCTCAAGGAGACTATTTTGAAGGGGATCACAGCCAAATCCCCAGTTTTTGCTTTCTATTGGAGCAGTCTCATAACTTTTGGCTCACACCTCATATACTCTTACAACGGTGGATGCACACATTAGATATGGTGAAAGTTTCAAATAATGAGGTCAGCATATGTGCAAGTACTCTCTGTGAGCCAAAAGCTCAGACTTCAGACTGTTCTAAACACTCCATTTCAGATAGGTTTTTTTTTCTACTTTTGGCTCTGTATGATGTCAGTGAGAGCAGAAATCCCTAACGTGGTCATCTCAGGTCCAGAGTGCTGGGTGTGAGAACAGAAGCCCCACCTGCCTGATGTTCAAATTTGTTTCTTATGAGGGGCAGCCAATCAGGAGGTAGAAGTTGGCTTAAAGGGATTGGAGCTATTTATCAGCTTGTTTCAGACAGAAGATGGATTGAGAAGCTTTAACAAGGCCCAGTTTAAGATAAACAGGGATTATTTTTGAACTGTGACTCATGCAGAGCTACTCTAGTAGAGTTTAAGATTGAAAATGTGGAGGTGGAAATGGACATAATAGAATAAGAGAACCTGACATCCTGACATAGATTGGCAGCAGAGTGGTGCACATATAGTGCTTTAACGACAAGTAAACCACATTTAAAATGAATACAACTAACATTTATTTTTTATTAATTGTGGAAAAGATTGCTTTTATGATTTGCAAGATTCTCTATAACGTCTATAACTTTTATCTAAAAGCAAAGGGTTTTTAATAATAACAAAGAAAAGTATCAAATTCTTATGTTTGAGAAGCTTAAATACAGAATATTTTGCTTTGTTTGCCCTAAAAATTACTGACACTGTTATTATAAAAAGTTGCTGATTCTTTTTCTGCCACCGCCTCAGTGCTGTGTGTAAAAGTCATTCTGCTGTGCTGCACAGCTAAGCACCATCAGCCGGCCAGACTAGAGCCAGCCGGTGATGATGGCTTTCTGGTTACAACTCCTGACTTCCTAATGAGGTCCGACTAAGCTGAGGCTTCATGCAAATTAACACGAGGCCTCCAAGAGCACCACTAAGGTTTTTTTTTTTCTGTTTTTTTTTTATAGCCCCAGCTGTAGACCCTGCACATCCTGGTGTCACATTACTTGTGGGTGGATTAGCTCTCCATCCTCACTTGGGGCTGTGGACATTACATTAAACTGTCTGCTCCTCAATGGACGTTTGTACCCCACGGCTCTGATTTACAACTTTATTCAGACAGTTGCTTCTCTTCAGCCGACCACAAACGGCAACGATGGACCATCTGCTGGCAAATCTGCCAGATGTTTTCTCAATGAATCTAATAGAAAGTGGAGGAAAATCACAATTTACCAGAGCCTGTGGCGGTCTTGAAATTGCTTGTTTTGACCAGCAGTCCAAAAATATTCAATTCACTTTAAAATGAGCAAAGAAAAAAAAAAATCTCTCAGCATTTACATGCAGCTTTGTTCTCAGTTTTACGACAAAATGTCATCTTAACAAAACCGTGCAACCACCAAATGACGCTGTCTTTGCGTTAACAATTATTAAAAGCATTGTAAAAGTTTTAAAACACTACATCCCATCCACACATCCCATATTTAGAAACTCTGCCTTGAAAATAAGCCGCAGGACTTATGGGATGTCACAACTATAGGCACTGCTAACTCTAAAATATCTCGGCTACCAATAAAGCACGCCAGATGTTCTGTTGTTGGCTGCAAGAGTGAACACAAGAATCTTCATGCTCCCCATGTGAGGAACTAGAAACTCTGGGTTATATTTATTTTTGAATATGCAAGAAGCTAATAGTAAGAATTTTCCTAATGTTACCATCAGTTTTGATTGTAAGCCCACAGGCGTACGTCAAATTATGGAAACTTTAAAAGTGTTTTTAAACCAGGAAACAAAGACTGGCTGTGGGTTTTCATATCGCCTCTCTGTAGTGCAACCTAAACCTTTTCTATAGGTTAGCTTTTCCTTAAACATTCACCATTTACTTTTAAGCTGTAGTTGTATGTTTGGATATGCACATTTTTTAAATGTTTGTTTTTTTTGTTCAAATTGTGAAGCACTTTGTAACTGTGTGCTTTATAAAGGGCTATACAAGTAATTATTATTAAAATAAGATGATTCAACCATCTCTGGGGTTTACAGAGAATGGTCTGAAAAAGAGAAAATTTCCAGTGAGCAGCAGACCTCTTGTAGACACCAGGGGTCAGAGGAGAACGGCCAGACTGCTTCAAGCTGATAAGAAGGCAACAGTAACTCAAATAGCCACTCGTTACAACCAAGGTATGCAGGAGACCACACCTGGTGCCACTCCTGTCAGCTAAGAGCAGGAAACTGAGGCTACAGTTCACATAGGGTCAGCAAAACTGGACAAAAGAAGATTGCAAAAACGTTACCTGGTCTTATGAGTCTCGATTTCTGCTGCAACATTTGGATGGTAGGGTCAGAATTTGGCATACACATCATGAAAGCATTGATCCATCCTGCCTTGTATCAACTGTTCAGGCTGCTGGTGGTGTAATGGTGTGATGGATATTTTCTTGATACACTTTGGACCCATTAGCACCAACTGAGCATCGTTTAAACACCAAAGCCTACCTGAGTATTGTCGCTGACCATGTCCATCCCTTTATGACCACAGTGTACCCATCTTCTGATGGCTGCTTCCAGCAGTATATAACGCACCATGTGACGAAGGTCAGATCATCTCAAACTGATTTCTTGAACATGACAGAGTTCACTGCACTCAAATGGCCAGCTCTTAATCCAATAGAGCAGCTTTGGGATGTGGTGGAACAGGAGAGACACATCACAAATCTGCAGCACCTATCATGCTATCATGTCAATATGGAGCAAAATCTCTGAGGAAAGTTTCCAGCACCATGTTGAATCTGTGCCACGAAGAATTAAGGCAGGTCTGAAGACAAAAGAGGGTCCAACCTGATACTAGCAAGGTGTACCTAATAAAGTGTCTGGTAAGTGTATATAATGGGGAGAGCACCGAATCATATTTAAGGTTTACTTTCAGCAGTGAATGATTTAGCCTATCTTGAAGAATGGACATAGGTGTACGAATATCAGCTGAACAGATACAAGAGTAGCATTTTCTGGGTTTTTTTTTGTTTTTTTATATATCCTTTTCTATCTTCTTTATAAATTTTTCAAACTGTTTTTTTTTTGTGTAAAAAAAGGTTCATAAGAACAGTGGGGTCAAATCAAAAAATCAAAAACTTTCTGCACTGTGTACTGTGGGGACGGCAGATTCTGGTTCAAATGTGCAAGTTTTTTACTAGCAACTGACAGCTATTACAGAGCCACACTTAACTCAAAGAGTTATGATAAGTCGCCACCATTCCTTTCTGTTTCTGTTTCTGGCCTTGGGACCAAAAAGAAAGGCACTGCACTGTTCTGGAGAGAGGCGTGATCAGCACAGACACAACAGCCCAGGGCTAAAATCACCGGTATAAAGGCATGTAAAAATGATTTGTTCCAATGAAACTTTAAAGACACATTCTGGGGACATGTGAAAGAACCAACAGTCCAACACCTGAATACTTTGAGTTTTATATTTGGTTCTTAAGAGACATGCAGCAAATCCTCTGAAGTGACAACTTAAAATGAGGCAATGTTTAACGCTTGCTTTGCAATGCTTTCAAAAACGGGGGGAAAAAAAGATGAAAATTCCTTTCCCTTTAACTTTATTTTAGTGTCTTTACCCTAACATATAAAGTGCAATGAGGGCCCGTTATGACCTTTTAAAAATGTTTGTTTTGTGCAGTTATCACTCCAAACTCAAAGATTTTCACCCTTTTCCCATACAAGAAAAAAACATAAATCCTTTATCTTGATATTTTTTGGCATTCATAGTAAGCAAAGAAAATCAGCAAATCTTCACATCAGAGAATCAATAACCGGGCATTTTTTCTTTTTTGCTTGAGAATAGTGTGATCAGTATTAAGATGTAATCATTAACTGGTGGTAGGCACAAAATTGTAATTTTTGAGCAAATAAACTAAACTATCCTATCAGCTGCTCATCATTTTTATTAAAATTACTACCAACTGAATATGTTCATTTTTTTCTGGACAAAAACATTTGAAGACATTTTAACAGCTTTCTGACCAAATAATAAATATAGAAAATATAACTGGCAGATTAAGTGATTATAAGTGATAAGTGATTATCATTAGCTGATGCCCTAAATGTTTCTGTGAATCAGCTAATTGATTAGTCGACCGTTTGTTTCAGCTCCTGTCTGGATGCTGTGGCTGGTGCTGTTTTGGGCGGTTGGAGGGTTTCCTGTGTCATCTTATGCAATCAGCACATGAAGAGCTGAAAGTGTGTGAACAGCGTGTTTCAGGCAGAGGTGTCAGACGGCGTGATGACACTGTCACAGGTCCTGTTTTACATGCTGTTTGCATTGAATTTGAAGTCAGTCACATGACCGTTTCCTTCCATGAGGATGCATTTTTATCACCCTTTAACACTCTTAAGTTTGACTCTCTGTTTGGTATCATTGAGTTTGTCTGAGCCGTTGCTGAAGATCCTCACTCGAGGGGGAAAGTGGATGGCGGAGGGCACGACAATAGGCCTTTTATGTTGTGAGTTATCCTCATTCCCTTGCGTTAGCTCCAGGGGAGCATGTGACCGGCTCTCATTCAGGTCATGTCGGCGCTCTCAGCCTTTGACCCTCTTAGAAGGGAAGCTACTCCCTCAATGTCCCATTCATCCCATACAGATGACTGTGTGTGTGTTAATGTCTGACACAGCAGCGTTATGACAAATCCCTGACAGCCCTTCATTCAGCTTTTTCAAGTGACATGTTAACTGCTGATGTGCTGTGCTGCTGGTGGACAAGTTTAGTTTTTTCTGCCCAGGTGCCACAAAGGCACATTATATACTGTGTGAGCTGTATGTGACAGTTAAGAATAGACTTGTGTTGTTTTTATTATAATATGTTAATAAAACGGTGCTGAACACTAAAATCCTATAATGTCCTTCTAATGTCAAAGGGGATGTGTTTCCAACGGTCTTTTCTACTCGTGGCTTTTTATGAGGTCACTGAGAGCATATATCACTAATATGGTCGTCTCAGGTACACTCTCTGGCTTTGAGCACAGAAACCCCACTCACCTACTGTTCAGACTTTCTGTTTAGGAGGGGCAGCCAATCAGAAGAAAGGCACAGGGGCCTTACAGGGAGAAATGGCTTGCTTCAGACTGTGGATGAGCTGAGAGGCTGTATAAGACAAGGATTATTCTCGGTCTGGTAGTGCTAACACTGCTGCTCTGTCTCTATCAATGCTACAGTCCACCTGTGATTTTGGGCTAGCAGTATTAAAATTCAGGTCTTCCACAGGTGGCAGTAGCACTGTTGCAGCTGCTGACAGTTTACTGGGCTGAACGTGGTTCTCTGCTGGCCGTGCGTTGGCAGACCATAGGGAGCTACTTGAAGCCCGTCTACCTGCGGAGAGCGTCTGTTGTCAGGTGGAGGCACTGTCCAAAGTATGTGGTACAACCGGCCTGTGGGCTCCTCTTGCTTGTGCTGTTGTTGGTCCTTTAACCAGCTGCGGAGAAGAGCGAAGTTATAACATACAAAGAGCTGAAGTGAAAATGAGTGTTAAAAGCAATGAAAAGTGTCCACTGAAGCCATCTGTCTGTGCTTGTCATGTTGTATTATTTTTATCTTTAATGGGGCTTTTTTCACACTTCTCCTGTTCCTGGTGAACTCCGCTGTCACTCAATTCCTTGTTCCGGCACACATTTCAACCGATCAACATCTCCGTAGGTAAATACCTACGCAAACGGACACAACTGCAGTAGCATAAGTGTATAAGTATCTAAACATTTAAAATATCTTAAGGTAAAGGCCCGCAGTGGCTCCAGAACCCTGGGTATGTCTCCATCTATGCCTTGTTTTTCTTCTGAAAGTTCAGTCAGTTCTAACCATCTAGACACGGCCCGTCCCGTCTTATGGTACTGTACCAGCGGGCTCGCTGGCAGGGTTGCTCTTGTGGTGGTCTTTGACATCCAAAGGAAGGCCGTTTCCCAAGGAGGAATCTCGTCCTGTGGTTGGTCGTGCTCCAGCATGGTCACTTAGACGGTCACTGGTAATAGTAGTCCTTGTTCTGCTCTGTAGATGTGCTGCAACCTTTAGGTCCACGCTCACCACAACCTGCAGCATGGTGGAGAACTGGTTCATGTGCCACCATGCTGAAATCACTGAGCAGAAGAAGGACCATTGGGATGGTTGGGTTGCTGAGTTAATTACTTGTTACAAATAACTGAGACCCCCACCACCACCACCACCACCAAAAAAAAATGTCGAGCAGAAACTTGTAAACTGAATGATTTGATAATTCACTGGAGAAAGCGTGCACACATATCCATCCTCACCACAAATAGACTTGAAGTCTGTGGTAAACCCTGATTTATTATATTGTTTACCAGCTTAAAAGACATATCAAGTGGAAATCTTATAAAGTAAAGTCTCCCTTTGTGTTTCCTCAAACTTAGAACAAAATTTCACATACAAACCGTCTGAAAACTGGCAAAAGAAGATGCAAATGAATGCATCCACTATTGTAAATGGAATATCCTCAGAACTGCTCTAATTCTACAGGTGGATGCAGTTTAGAGGAGGAAAAGATTAAGATATTGTACTTAAAGAGCACCTTAAATGATGAAAAAAATCATTGGAATTTCATGAAGATCTGAGAGGTGGGTTTCTCTTGTG
>VVAS01047959.1:14988-28789 GCA_015103295.1 Ptychochromis oligacanthus
ATTTATAGGGTATTTTTTTATACACACACACACACACACACACACTCGCACACACACACACACACACACACACACACACACACACACACACACACACAAAGGGTTTTCATATAGGCACATACTGGATAGCAATTTTGTCGATACTGATATATATCTGTGACAGGCCAAACGATATATCTGTCTGGCTCTGCTCTGCTGTTTATCCATCTCTAACAGGGCCATAGCATCATTCCAAGGGCCTGATTGTACTTTGATTGTTTCCAGCCCACTTCATGAGCTTATGGTGTGCCTGCCAGTCCTGGTGGACTGAATTAGGACATAATGGGTTCATTAAAAATCGCCAAGACTGCTGGCATTGGGAGGAATGATTAGTGAGATAAGCAGGGGATATGAGCTTAATGGAACAAGAGGTGGCTCACCAAGATTAAAAGCCTTTTCCACATCACTGACGTTTTCCCTTCAATTCAACAAATCACTTAATTGAAATTCTTTTAATTTTCTTTTTAATTTTCTTCTCAAAACTCCTCCTGGAACTGCAACCCCAAGATGAATGGTAGACTGAGGTATGGTGGATGGTGGTGAGACAAATTTTATTACTCTTAAATCATTCAGTGTGTCGTTTTGGAGTTTTTTTTTTTGACACAGTTATTACTGGACTATAAAACAATTTATCCAATTACATTTCAATATTAGAATATACCCAAATTAACCAATACTTACTGTTTCTACAAACAGAAAATCAAACTGAGTGGCAAAAAAATGTTCACAGAGTAAATTTTTGTTTGGCCCCTTGCTATAAAGTCAAACACTTGAAGAGAACAAAAATTAAAAAGCATATAATGTCAAATTAGAGGAAAAAACCCTAGCTGATCCAGAGAGCCATTACTAAATTCAAGGGCACCGATTAAAACATTAGTCCCTAGTTGTGGGCTCATAATACAACCATAAAATCCCTACATCAAACATGTCAAGAACCTGCTAAGAGCCAGATTTCATGGCAATAGAGACGGGGAAATTGAAGGTTGGCTGCTGCCAGTCAAAAACGAGTGTGAGGGCGTTGTAGTGAGATAGTCTGTCAAGAGCTGTGCAGCCTCTGTGGTTTGTAGCATGGGCCTTCAGAGAGGCTGCACAGAGGATGAGAGACATAAATAAGTCTCCTCTGTCAGAAGAAACCACAAAGCTGTCAGCTGCAGCCCTCTCAGGCCTACGATGCAGAGGCCCAGTATGCACCCAGAAAATAAATAAATAAATAAATAAACGATTTGTTTGTATGACTCAAACTGATTCTGCACTGTGCTTGGACCTTTTTAGAATCGATTCCTATAGCAGTCAATGAATGCCATGTAATGTAATACAGCAATATCTGGCTGGATCGTTTATAGTTATGCGTATGTGCACAAACATACTGTACATTCAGGTACAGGGCAAACTTAAACCTAATCTTGAATGAAGTCCTTGTTAGAGCCATTAAAAACATAATCTCCCTGCTAAAGCCAAACCATGAGCTGCCACTGAGCCCTCTGCTAGCAGCATGTTTAGACAATAGTATCCCTGAAGTCTCAGTGATTATGAGACAGGCTGAATCTGGGTAAGGTCCAACCTCTGGATGATGAAAGGAGAAAGAATGAACTGGGTCTGATCAGGTCATGCTGAGAGAACTCAAACAGCAAAAAAATCTCAAAGCCTTCAAGAGATCTCTCTCAATCCATCTTTTAGAAGAGGATGAAAAGTGCCTGTGCTGAAGCTACACAGTGCTCATACTTTAATGTCATTCAGTTTGCCTCAACAGCAGCAAACACAAAGTGGGTAATTATTTTGCAGTTTGTAGTTTTTTTAAACAAGGCTTGTGTAAATTGTTTTCTACAGTCTGAAGCCAGTGTTATATAAACAGTGTGCTCTGAAAACATTTGAGGATATTAGATGCAAAGAGGATGTGTCAGAGACAGAGAGCAGACCACTTCTAAACACTATGTTTGGAGAGCGGAGCAGGTTCGAGTGCACTCTGTGTATTGCCAAGGTCATTTCTCAGACAGTCGGTCTATCTTCATTACGTCCAGTCTTGTTTAATGATATACAGGACAGCATCTCAGACTAAGAGCTTGGCTGTGAAAGTGAGAGCCTAACCCACATCACATTTAATATTTGTAATGCTTCGAATGGCAGCATTCAGACCTCTTGCCTGAAACCAAATTGAACCTTATATATTATTTCATCAGTTAGCATCAAGAAACCACTAGACCAGCGCGCTCCCAGACAACAGCACAGGTGTTGACAAAAATCTTCACTGCACTTCAGCAACAATATTAGACGTGGGCATATGGCTGATAATACTTAACACGCCACACTGATATTTGACACAATACAATGTAGGTATCAGCATATCAGCTTGATAACAGGTTTTTACCTGCTGACTATGAGTACTACAGGCACTTCTAATTATTAACAATTTCAGTCCTCGGTATAATTGATATCATTATCAGCATATCTAAGAGACCTCATTATCCCATGTGGCTTGGTGGATTATATTTATTCCAACTGTCTTTGTTTGTCATGATGAACTTGTTTTATATAAAGCTTTTCACTGCCTGTAGCCTGTAGCAAAAACCCCACTCACTAACAGGCCAACAAGTCTGTGCAGAACAGACTCTTTAACAAGTGATGAAAAACACTTTTTAAAACAGTCTTAAGAAGTTCTACTTAGAGTTAGAATGATATTTTCTTTTAAAAATTGTATGGCAAATTAGGTAAAAAGCAATGGATGTTTGTTAACAAATTCCAGTAGTGGAATTTATTGTCAAACATAATTTAAACCTTTGCCACTTGACTTAATGGAACATTCACTCTCTAGCCACTTCATTAGATGCACATGTTCAACTGCTCGCTAAAGCAAATATATAATCAGCCAATCACATGGCAGGAACTCAGTGCATTTAGGCATGTAAACATGGCCAAGACAACCTGCTGAAGTTCAAACCGAGCATCAGAAGAAAGGTAATTTAAATGACTTGGCATGATTGTTGGTGACAGATAGGCTGGTCTGAATATTTCAGAAACTGCTTATCTACTGAGATTTTCCCACACAACCATCTCTAGGGTTTAAAGAGAATGGTCTGAAAAAGAGAAAATATCCAGTGAGCGGCAGTTTTCTGGGTGAAAATGCCTTGTTGATGCCAGAGGAGAATGGCCAGACTGCTTCAAGCTCATAGGAAGTAACAGTAACTCAAATAATCACTTGTTACAACCAAGGTATGCAGAAGAGCATCTCTGAACACATATTGAACTTTGAAGCAGATGGGCTATAGCAGCAGGAGACCACACCGGGTGCCACTCCTGTCAGCTCAGAACAGGATACTGACGCTACAGTTTACAGTCTTGATTTCTGCTGCGACATTCAGATGGTTAGGTCAGGATTTAGCATAAACAACGTGAAAGCATGGATCCATCCTACCTTGTATCAATGAATTGGGCTGGTGGTGGTGTAATGGTGTTGGGGATATTTCCTTGGCACACATTGGACCCCTTAGTACCAATTGGGTATTGTTTAAATGCCACAGCCTACCTGAGTATTGTTGCTGACCATGTCCATCCCTTTATGACCACAGTGTACCCATCTATTGATGGCTGCTTCCAGCAGGATAACGCACCATGTCACAAAGCTGAAATCATCTCAAACTGGTTTATTGAACATGACAGTGAGTTCACTGTACTCAAATGCCCTTCACAGTCACCAGATCTCAATCCAATAGAGCACCTTTGGGATGTGGTGGAACGGGAGAGTCACATCATGGATCTGGAGCTGACAAATCTGCATCAACTGCGTGATGCTGTCATATGGACCAAAATCTCTGACGAATGTTTCCAGAATTAAGGCAGTTCTGAAGGCAAAAAGGGGTCCAACCCAGTACTAGCAAGGTGTACCTAATAAAAGTGTATTTAGACTACCTGAAAGAATGCCATTTTCAGAAAGACTGATTTCTCATAAACTCTCTTATTGTCTTTAATGCTGCTGAGTGAAAAATCTCATCTACATTTTAGTTTTTGTGACATTTCAAAAATTTTTAAGACTAAAAATATGGCTGTACAATCTAGCATCAATCCCTCCCAGCACCAAGGAAAAGAAATTCGACATTTAACTTATAACATGAACTTTCTACGAGGAAGGACAGATATCTGACGGAAAACTCTAGCATGAAAGTGCTGAGAAATCCCATAGCCAGACAGATATGCAAGATAATCAATAGAGTTCCCATTGGAGAATGAATGTCTGCAGCATAACCTCATTCTTTGAGAAAATCTTGTCTGCTCAGTTTGAGGTTTGCCCTCTTCGGATGAGAAAGCAGAATTACTGCGCATCAAAGGCAGAAAATTGTACCAGATTTGCCAGAATACTTTGGCTCTGTATCCTTCAGATTAGATTTGATGTCCATCAAAGCTTTTATGAAAAACTCTATCTGTGGTGTTCACATTACCAAGTGAGTGTGCTTTTCATCCCCTCACTGTGAACAAATCTAATGTGATTACTTCATGAAGGGGTGCATTTCCATTTCAGCAGTCAGGAGAGACTGTTAGGAATGATTAAAAAACTGTTGCAAAACCAATTTATCTGTTGCTGAAACATGCTCATGCTGGACATTGGTAATAAACAATGCATTGGGAGAAAGCTGAGGGTGAATCAAAAATAGATTTTTCTGTCTTGATTGTGAAGTTTCTGCAAGCCAAAGCCTTTGATAAGCAGCCCAGTAGCATGTTTTCACACACTACTCGACCCCCACTCCAGTCAACCTTTAATTCAGCAAAGAGGAAGTCATAAAAGCAGAAGACAAGTAAAAACTCATAGCAACACTGCTTTAGCTATGCTGGTTGAGCAGGGACAGACTCTAGTGTACTGTCAAAGTTCAGCACATAAATAGTAATTCAGTGCTCCAGGCGAGGAGAACACAGGAGTGTACTGGGGACCACTCTACAGGACGACAGCTTCTTAACGGCCTCCACTGAATGAAAAACAGGAAATATAGAGAATACAGAGTGATAGGAAAAGGTCGGGCACATCAGGTGCTCTCTTTATTATGTCTGTGACAAGGCCTAATAAATGAGAAAGAGGAGTTTGGGTAGGTAAAAAAAAATGTAAGAAAGCTGAGCTCTGAAATGCAGTCTGTCTGTAATAAGAAAGCAGGTGGGTGTACAGGTCTGATGTGATCTACTGATTTAAAATTGATATATAGTTTATTATCCACATTAAAATGCCAGCACAACAGAACAACTTAGAGAGTTCTATAGTCTTCACTACTGAAATTCAGCTAGGTTCACACTGATCATGCCAGAGTAACGGAAACCAAGCAGTGTGGAATCTACCAGTGCAAACAACTGAAATAAACAGCATTATGGAGAAGTAGAGAGGCAATATCAGAGATTGCCCAGAGAGAGCGTAATGGAAAAGGACTTGTTCTGTCACAGCCTCTCGTGGTGATAGAATGCCACATGCTCCCTTCTGACAGTGTGATATTGGCTTGGCACGAGCTTGATGAATGTATCAGCCATAAGTCAGACAAACCCCTACCCTTCCTGGAACAGCACCCTCTAAGATGTTTATGCCAGGGTATAGAGACAGACATTGTGTAATAGGAATGGAGCCAT
This sequence comes from Ptychochromis oligacanthus, assembly GCA_015103295.1. Lineage (NCBI taxonomy): Eukaryota > Metazoa > Chordata > Actinopteri > Cichliformes > Cichlidae > Ptychochromis > Ptychochromis oligacanthus. Next base: position 20,623 of record VVAS01047959.1, read on the forward strand.
TGTCTGAAATAGGCTCATGGAAAGTGGGTATGCCCAGTTCCAATTTCAACTATAATTTCCAATGGAAAGTTATTACTTTTTAAGGTTGGCTGCATTGTTGCTTGGTAAATAGGGTTGGCATTTAGCTGGGGTGACTTTGTAGTACCCCACAGAGAATTAGCCAGAACTTCCTGGTGTTTGCTTGTGGCAGGTGGTGAAGTGAAAGAAAAGGGGGAAGAATGGGTGATGAAAAAATGAGGGGCAACCTTTCCCTGGGCAAGTGATGACCCATCCCAGACCACCTGGCTTCTTGCCAGGGTCAAGCAATTAATGCTGCCCTCCTTTGATTACTTTAGACAGCCTGAGGATAAAACAGGCCAGCAGATAGTGTCCGGTCGAGGAACGTTGCACAAGGCAAAGAGGAGACAGCTCTGACGAAGGTTCAAGCTTGGGTCGCATTGTTAACATACAAAGCTGTTATAAACATCAGAAAAAAATAGGCAGCTTTGCTTAATTATTTTTGCATTTGCATAGCAATGTGGTATAAACACACTTGACGGAGCTTCATCAACCTCTATTCTTCTCTGCAGTTACACAATTCACTGAGAATTCACAAATCTCATAGAAAATATTTTAAAACTTCTCATACAGCAGGTCACATCTTATCTCTTGAGATAAGATGTGAAGTCTAAAAGAATAGTGAGCAGAGGTGCTATACATTAAATCCTCTACTATCCAAATTCTAGTTCCACAGCCTTCACACAGCTAGTGCTTCCTTCTCTATCCATCACCCACTTTACCATTCTGTACCATGGTGCTGACTTCAGTGCCCAAACTTATTTCTGTAGCCCTGTTGAGTTACAACATGCAGCACTCCTACTGTGCTAGCTTTGCAGGCTGAGGATCCAGAGAGACAGATTTCTCTGTCAATCACCACTGTGAAGATAGTCAGCAAAGTAAAGCAAGAATCAAACAATGGCATGATTTTAGGACCTAATATTCACAGGGGTGGCATCATCATGCCTAGTAATGATAAACATCAACCCACAGCTTTTGACATCTTTCTCCCTGCAGCCCAACAGAACGCTTACTCAGAAAAGGTAAACTGTATGAGGGATTAGCTCCTCAGAACTCAGCATGACTCGAACTAAACCACAGCTTCAACCTTTAACACAACTTTGAAGAGCACCTACATCCTTTTCTGGTTTACCAAATCAATTGGCCATTGCTGGAAATATGAGCTCCTTAGTCTGATCTTGAATAGCCTTGTGTATACTCTTGCTTTGCAAAGGATTTAAATATAGGTTTAGAAACTGATTCCACAAGGAAAGACAAGTGACTGGGCCACAGGCATGCTATTTGTGAGGCCAGTTGATTCAGCTTAAAATAATACAGAAGTTAAACCTATGGACTTGCTGGGAACACGTGTGACATGACATAAGCAATCATTAGACCCTCTTCCATCTCTTTAAATGTGCCAAACCTTATTTCTGAATACAACCTTGGGCTAAAAAGTGCCCTGATCAAGTAATTTATGCTTAGAAATAAAACATTGACTTTCAAATGCACCAGCGCCTGAAGCCAGGTTTTGAGGCTGATTTGATCCCCCTTTGAGATGGTGAGAGATATGGCCCATTCCCCCTAATCACATGCCAGAGACCATGCAATCACACAGCAACAGCTAAAGTAATCACTGTGGTGGTCTCCACCCTCCTCCCTGAACTGAGCCCCAATCCTACAACATCGGTAGTGCTAGGAAGGCCTGCTTATATGAGCCTCATAGAGAAACAGACACACAGTTGCCTGTAGCACTGTAGTCCAGTATTCACAGTGAGAGCATGTTTGTTGATGGGATGGTGGATAATGACTAGCTGTGAATGGTGAACGAGTAGTGACCTCATGCAGCTACAAATATTTGAACAAGAAGGTTGAACAGTTTTAGGTGCTTAGGTATTGCCTTTCAGCGTCTGAACCCACTACTAAATGCTGAAGTACATTAGCCCACATGTTGCCAAATGGTGGAAGCAACCAATCTCCAACTTTTTTTTTTTTTTCCTTTTAATGATCATTTCTAAACTTTTATTTATAGAAAATAATACACCAATATGTTAATATGAAAAAAGCAAAACAACCTGATGACTACAAACATTTAAGCTGCTGTAATTAATTAGCTTACCGACTACATATCAACCATCTTTCTCTTTTTCTGGTAATTTGGTAATTATGTTGCTTACTGTATTAATGCAAGGTGTGTCTAATCTGTATTTTGCTATATTTGCTTATGGCATTCTTGCCTTGCTAAACGTGAGAACATTTTCAAATGTTAAAATTTGCCTTCTCTCCTTGTTGAATATAGTTACCTACTGGATATACTTAGACACAGATTTTCAGAAGACAATGAACTGCTTAAAAAATAAATTCTTTATGGATTCCGTTAACTTGTGACTTGGAGAATTCAGACTTGCTGTCAGTTTCAGATGTAATAAAATGGCACTAAAAACCCATTTTCTATTGTTTCACAAGTTAGACGCTTTAATATACGCATCCACTTCACAACCAAGTGTTTACACTTTTCTTTTGCAGTCTCAATAAGCACTTCATTACAGCAGCAATGCTAAGCAAGGTTATTTGTGTGTGCCAGACTTTATGGCTTAGTATCAGCACAAGTGAGTGAGAGGACAGTGGAGTGGTCATAATGTTTTTCATCTGTTTCTGCAGGTCATAGATAGACTACATAATTACTAGCTGTAATGAACGTTCTTGTGACAATACAGCAGAGGATTTTTGTTGTTGTTGTTGTTGTCTGAACTTGGAGTACATGACCCAGCTTACACTCAACAATCTGAACACACACATACACACACAAAACACCTCCACGGTAAAGGTCTCCATGCTTCAGCATGGGGTACCGCGGTGTAAAATTGTGTTCAAATAGAGTGAATGAGCTGGTTGGACTTTGATGAGTCTCCTGTCCTCCTCTGAACCAATAGCTCGACCCACTCTTGCTTTATCACGGTGTGCCAGCCTACTGCTATCTGTGCTACACTAAATCAATTAGCATGTCATTAAGATAGCTTGTTCCAGCACACTAAGCATGGAGTGGGGGTACAGTATCTATAAGAGCAGAAAGAGCTGAACTCAGAGGGCATCATATCTTACTGTCCATGTGTCGGAGTGCGGTGGGCTGTGTTTATTGGTGGGCTTGGTGCATGTGTAAAAGAACACCTGGTTATGGAAGACGTCAGTTCCCAACAACATAAACATTGCGGGCTTTCTAGCCATGTATAAAGTGTTAACACTGTTTTAAGCTAGCCCCCGAAGTATGTATACCCCGTAAAGATAGCTTTGCACTATTTCAGAAGGTGTTACTTGTTAGTGGGTTTTGTAATCCTCAATAATGGCCATGGTGATTTAAGTACTTAAGTCATCACAAACAGCTTATCCATTACTTTCCGAGAGATGCAATCGGTTCTGTGAATAGAGCAGAGCTATATTTATTCCTTTATTATTTGTTTGACTCTAAGTGGGGACAGAACATTAACGAAGAATTCAATATTAATCTCCCTCACTACAGAAAACTCTAGGTCATCTTGCATCAGAGAATAAGGTGATCATTCTGCAATTACCAGGAGTAAAGCAACACCTTGGTCTTTGGACAGAGATAAAGATGATAGGCTTAATCCTCATTCGTGCAGAAAGGATTTCTCTCTGAAGGTAACAGCTCCATGCAACCATTTAGATAAACACTGAAAATACTATAACATTTGATCTTCATAATCAACTTTTTTTTTTTATCTCTGACAGTGAGACCACTTTATCAAAGCTGCTTTTCACTCTGCAGATAACACAGCTAAAAGTAAAACATTAAAGAATGAACTTTGATTAGTGTCAGTTTACAAACTGAATATACCATCTTAAATCTTTTTAAACACTGAAACTAGTAGTATATAACTACACCAACCTGAGGTCAAGGGAATCAAAGGGCACACGTCATATTATCCAGAGTGAGTAAGATAATAAAATCCTCAGATCATAAAAGCTATAAAAGATCCATTCTACTGCCGTGGTCCAAATAGCTGCCACTAATGTATTAGACTACATGGTATGCATTAGCGCTGGTGCCAGTAAAGTAATTCTCTCAGAGAGAAAACTATTAAGGCATTCATACACTCTCTCTAAAACGCTTCCATGGCAAAATCTGCAGGTGTTTGACAGATACGCATAGGAAGAATGTTATTCTCTGAGGTCAAACTGTGCATCTCCATCCACAGGAGACAGCATATCATGTGGATGCAGAATTGAGTGGTTAGGCATGTTCTCGGCTCCTGATCAGGCCATGTCTCCCCAATGCTCCCAGTCACAGCAAACAATTCAAAGGGGCTAGACACTGACTTCAAAAGACCAGGCTGGCTTTGAACACTGTGCCAGTTGCACAAACCATCAGTGGCACATCAGCATCCTCAAGGCATGCAGAGAGCAAATTTGAGCAAATCAGCATTGACTACAGATGCATCATTTGGCAAAGACTTTTCACTGGATACTAGACAATAAAAACACCATGAAGGGGCAATGCGGCAACACAGAGCTGAAGTACCAACCCACTTAGTAGCAGCTTTTGCTCCAGTAGCTCTTGGGTCTCAAAGTATTTTCTCATACAGGGTTTATTTCATAACTGATATTACTGTTCTTTTTTCTTTAGTTCTTATTCAAATTGGTGTTACACAGTGTAACAGACAGCAAAAGAACAATTTAACCAAGATAAACCAGTGGCATATCTTTGCCTTTGTGTTCATTATATAATACGTATACAAGAACGGAAATGTATAAATATACACAAGAACAATAATAACACCATTATTCAATCTGTCATCAACAGACTGAAGGAAAACTTATCGATATAGTCGATTTTAACAAAGAAATTGGTATTATCTTAAAATAAAATGTTAAAATTTTACGTTAACTCACCTCTGATGAAATGATCATTCATTTTCAAATCCGTTACCCTGTTTCAGGCTTTTAGAAAGTTGCATAAAACGGATCTTCCATGAAAAAAAAAAAAAATGCTGTCTGGATGAAGCTAATGAAACAGAGACTAGCTTAAAAACAAAAGCTCTAACTCTTATTTTTTTATGTCCCCTAAGGGAATTCATTATCATTTTAACTGTCATGTATAGTAGGTGATAAACAAGCGCCACATATTTAATATACCGTCTGCTTACGAGGCACGCCAGATAAAAATGGTCACAATACATAAAAACGTTATTTAGATTTTCTAAATGTAAACCACACAATATAGCCATCATGACGGCAACCATCCATCTTATTCAACTGAATGACAATGAATGCTTCAAAGTTGTCATGTTGTAGCTCCATCTGCCAAAACCCAGACAGCCCCTTAAACAGATATTCATTCACATAGAAAACCACAATCATATAAAGCATACAAAAATTGTATTTATTCCTAACAGACACCTGATATTTGTCACAGAATCTTCAGCCTTGGCTTGAGATGGAATTTATTATCAGGTGTCTTAAATGACAAATGCTACTAAGGTAAACAGATCATTGACAGAACAGGAAATAGAATGTAAACACCTGTTTTGGGAGCATCATCGGCACAGTGGAGTGCTTAATACTAAAGCACAAACCAGAGTGATGTTGAAAGGTGAAATCTCTACACATCAGTTCTGTCCTGAGCAGCACAGTGCAGCAGAGCTTATTACAGACTCTCAATCTGTCTCAAGTGTTCAGACTATGTCAGTAATGCTGGGCTGCAGGGCCCTCGAAACGCTTCATTAAAAAGCTTGGCTATCCAGAGCACATCCGTGGCAGCCAAATAAAGTGTCAGACCCCATTTTTCATCCGCAGATTAAACCTATGTAAGCCTGAATTAAACCAAATTAGATCTGAAAATGAGAAATAAACCAAAGCCAGATGAGTGGAGAGGCATGTCTGCTGTTTGCAGGAGGGAACTGCTCAGAGGCCATATGGAGAAGTGGTTGTCTCATATGGAGAAGTGGTTGTCTAGGGTGTCACTGCCTCGGTATCCCTTCTGAATTTTTGAAGACATTAGAGCCTTATGATCTGTTGTTTACAAATACAAATTCCATTTCATTAATTCGTATGGAATATCCAGGGAAGCAGACGCTGACCCCCTTATTCTTTCATCTATTATGATCTAAAGAATCAGTTCAGCACTCAAGTATGTCTAGATTAAAGGATCTGCTCTCCCTGACCACATTGAGGCTGTTTATTCTTCTACAATGGAAGCCTAGGTGCTTTCAAGAGTGAGTTTCACACTGGAATTGGGGCCCTTTGTGCACTGCTGAGTGCATTAGCGCTACCCTTTGCTGGCCCGGTAGATAAACTTTCCGCTAATCAATCACACAGTGTCCCACCCCCCCCTTCTATCTTCCCACCTAGCCCTGCACACACAGACATACACACACTATGCACACAAAGTCCTCTGCCACTTGATGTAACTCTATTCTCAGATCTTTGTTGGACAATTGCAGATCAGTGACTGTGTGTGACTACAATCTGCCAGATTCAAATTCATCTGTACTGGATATCAAACATGGACGCGCATATGGAGCCTGACATATAATGTTATCAGGTTTTAATATGTGTCTTTGGAGAAGGTTGTGTTGGGGGGCTGTGGTTTGTCCTGTTACCTTCGCTGTGTTAGATGCTCAGCCAGCCCATTGTGCCGAAATTAAGCCACACAGTATCTTCCACAAAACATGGCCCTGAGGTGACTTGTCTCTGTAGATGCCTACAGCACAGACTGAGCGCACAGAGCTGGAGATGAGCAAGCAGTGCAATCTAGCCCTATTGTTCCATGGATGATAAAATGGGATCCAAACCTCTCATTCTTGCTTGCAAATCCTTCCACAGTCTGTGATATGAGCCACAGTAGTAATGCTGAAATTTTGATGGTATAGCATACAACATCTCATCAAGCTTGTGATTGCCTTTGAAGGGAAATTGAGAAAACAAAACAACTTGCAGAATACTGTACATTCAAGGCTTTGATTGAGAATGTCTTTGCAGACCGTAAACAACTGCCCATTCACAATTTTCGAGTTGACAGCGCCTAAAACAGAATTATGTCAGTTATCAATCATGGCAACACTGGGTGCGTCTATCGAGTAAATGCTACAGTGATAAATTGCATTTCTAAACATAGAAAGCCAGAGGTATTCATCTTAAGATTTACTGTGCTACAAAATGCTCACATGCTGTTCCTTTGGGCATTAAGTGTTCTATTAGACATGTATTTGAAATCTTCTTGCGTTCTCCATTTCTTTGTAGTGAAAACTAATCAGACATTACTTAAAAAGGATGTTTTTACATCATGCATCCTTTCAAGAAAAGGATCTTTTTGGTGAATGAATGGTGAATGAATTTGAAACTGGAGGGAAGACTTCCTGTGCCAGTGCATGTTGTTCTGTGGTTTGAAGACTTTTCAGCGTAAGGGAAATAGTGCTGTGCTTCTGGGTAATATGTATCACTTTATTCTCTCAGATCTTGTTAAAAGATCACTCCTGGTTTAGTTAGAGTTGAAGACCCACTGATTGTGCTCACAGAGCTTTGCCAAACAGTGCTAAAGGAAGCCTCCATAGATGCCTCTCCCTCTCCATCAATTGTAAAACATTTCAAACTTGTATGTGGAACAACACATCCACAAAAGTCAGCTCTGAACATTAGCTTTATATTTACAGTCAGCAATAACCTGTATAAGACCTTTTTTTTTACACCAGAGGGTTGATGGATTCTCCAACTACACGTTATAGAAATCATCAGTCAGAGAACAAGCGCACATCAACGGCAAAATAATCAAGCAACTCTGTATCATTTGGCTGCTTGTTCAAAACATCCATAACACCAGCTGAGGGATGCTGCAGCACATCAAGCTGTGAGCTCTATAAAACACCTCAATCCACAGTGACAGATATAAACAGTACCACAGTAAACAGAGATGACCCCCAAAGGTTAGCATCACTCACTGACTCACAAACTGGCAACTGTTCTGTAAAGCCTTAAACAGCCTCCTGACAACTGGAGAAAACGTTATCATCATGAACTAAATATATTAATCTGTTGAATATCCTTTTCAAGTCATGATACATATAAAGCACTGTCATAAAAGCCACATGTAACTAGCTCATAACACAATTACTGCAAG